>JAAAKG020032387.1:0-19525 GCA_010014905.2 Druon quercuslanigerum
ATAAATTTTCAACCAAACAGTCGAATTTCTTAACAGAAAATGTAATGATTTAGATTTCAAACAAAAAACATGCCATTTCCAGCAAGTGCTGAATTTTAAAACTAAAAACACGAATGTAATAAAAATGATGAATCTTCAACAACAAAAATAACTTAATACAAATTATATTTAATTATTAAGTCATGATTAAATTCAAACGAAAGACGAATCTTTTTTAAAACTGAGAGATTTTGTTTTGCGTTACGGTTGACCGATTGACCATGCCTGTTTCTCTCTTTGCTCGGGCTACGAGCTATGGCTGTTTACATTCAATTGCTTTAAACTAAGCAAAGATAAAATTCTTAATATGAGCTCTTAAGCACTAAAAAGGTCCCTACTGAAGCCTGGTTTGACATGAGAACGATGACTTTTTCCTTACCAGGCCTCAGTTTCTCGTCGGTCTCTGAGCTAAACTCATGTCGAAGACCTTTTCCAAATGAAAACAGAGAATCCAGTTCTTTGTTACCGCAATTGAGAACAAAGAATTCAGTTCTTTGTTACCGCAAATTAGAACAAAGAATCCAGTTCTTTGTTACCGCAATTGAGAACAAAGAATGCAGTTCTTTGTTACCGCAATTGAGAACAAAGAATTCAGTTCTTTGTTACCGCAAATTAGAACAAAAAATCCATTTTTTTGTTACCGAAAATTAGAACAAAGAATCCAGTTCTTTGTTGCCGCAATTGAGAACAAAGAATCCAGTTTTTTGTTACCGCAAGTAAGAACAAAGAATTCAGGTAATTGTGACCGCAAATGAGAACAAAGTATTCAGTTCTTTGTTACCGCAATTAAGAAAACCAATTATATGTATTACTGCATTTGAAAACATCGACGAGTTATGGGTTACCGTTTTTTTTTGTTGAGAAAATCATCGATTCATTCAATTTTCCTCTGACTTTAGTGCATTGAAACTCATTCAAGTACACAAGGTATATCAGAAAATTACGCCCTGGAAGCTGAAGCAAGCCCGCTGGCTTACAAAGTACCTTGTGGCTATCAGTTATTGTTGGGAGTTTCATTTTCTGTTTCTTTTAAATATAATGTAGTTTTAGTTCTCCAATAGTGTTATACGCGCTAATGATTTTGAAAGATTATAAGAGTGTTGTGTGCCAAAGAAAACAAACGCGACTTGATATGTGAATCTGGGTGTGGATTCATTTTGATCACAAAGACCAATTTCAACTAGTGTGATTTAACAAATTGGTTCAACCTTCAATCAAGTATAATTCTATTTTGAACCCAAAAAATATACTAAAAGCAAAAAATTTAAGTCATCCTTGTCAGTTACTTAAGGCGCACTACATGCCGTCTAAAGTAACAAAACCCGAATTTTACAGAAGAACGAAAAAGCTGTCTAACTTTCACGCAAATAATGAAAAGAACAAAAAATCTGCCCGCCTCGCCGGCACACTCATCGCGCGCGGCCCGCTTCGCTCGCAAGCTTGAGCGCGGCTAGGATGCGCGTCTGTTGAATCTCACGCTTCGCGCTCGGACACTTATTCTTTGCATTTGGAATGCTTGAATGGAACTTTATCAAAAAGTTCTCTTTTAGATCGCAGTATTTATAAACTTCTTCATATTCTGATTTTTTGACTTAATCAAGTATAGGTACACATGCTCATCGCGACACTCGCGCTGCGCGCTCTACTTTTGACAGACTTTTGTAAATTCATATTTTCTGAACCGCCTTAAAATAAATAAATAAACTACAATAATTTGTTCATGCATTTTTCTCTATCTCACGTTGTTATGCTAAGAATAGGATTTTTGTTTTCATATTATTTTTTATCGATAAAGCGAAATATCCTACAAGTCTTCTTTTAGATTTTTTACGTATCTGGTGTCTTTTGGCGTAATATTGGAATTTTCTGCATATTACTTACGATAAATAAAAGCAAAATTACGAATCCTAGTGGAAAATGGTTACAAGACATTTTGTAGGATTTTTCAAAAGCTATAATTTCTCTTTGAGACTTGTTTTCTTAGTTTGCGTCGTTTGGCCATTCTAATACTTTCTCAATTGTAAACGATGAGAATGGAATAAATAATTACACATTTTTATCTGTTTTTTTGGATGAATAACTTTTTCTATCAATTTCTTTTTGTACATCTTGCCCTTTTTCCACAAATTTTTCATTTTTATTTTTAATGCCATTTTTATGATTAAAAACAAAACTATGTCTTCTATCAAAAAGTGATTTGTAACAAATTTGTAACTCTTTTTTAGGTTAACAGGTTTTGTTAAATATTTTTTTCGCTACTTTTGTCGTTTTTTCACAATCTTTTAATTTTTTATTTCCAACGTTATTTTTCACGAATAAAACAAAAAGTACGCGTCCTATCAAGAAGTGATTAATAACGATTTTGTAGATCTTTTTTATGATAATCTTGAAGGGCTATCAAAAAGCAATTTTCGATTGATTTAACAAATTTTGAAAATGCTAGAACTCTGAGAATATTCTTTCTATTGAAAAAAATCATTAGGACACCTTGCTCATCATTTCTAATATTATAAATATCTGTACATAGAATTTAAAATTCAGAAGAAAGTGGCCTCAAAAATTTTCAAAATGGGCTCACTTTTTTCATTTTTATCGAAAATGGCTAGTTAACAAACTCGCCCTTTTTTTAGGACCTAAAAAAGTGTGCCAAAGATGCATTAGATCCGTTTATTTTTTCGAGAGTTACCGTGTTTACAGACGGACGGCCGGACATACATATAGGCAGACGCCCTCGTAAAAACTTGACTTTTCGGATTCAGGGTGTCTAGAAACGTGGAGATCCTTTAAAAAACTGCGGTTTCAAATTTCCGACAATTCTAATACTTTCTCAATCATAAATGATGAGAATGTAAAAAGGGAAAAACTTTTCGAGGTACTGTTAGGCTTCATCGAACCATCAAACAAACACCCTCAAAGAAGTATCCTTCTCCGATAAAACCTTTGCCAAAGGTACAGCGTGTCCCCATAAACTCTGCTTTTTATACATGAAAAGTTGCGTAACTGTTTTTTTTCAATTAAACAAAAAAACAAGACAGCAGTTTTGAGCTTTTGTGCAAAAGGAGCACTCTTAAAAAGATAACCATGTGCGAGAAAGCCCTGGTCTAAGATCGGCGCGCACCAGAAAGCTTAAATTTTGACACATAAAAAGTTGCGTAACTTTTTAATTTTTAAATTAAGCACTTACGCCCGTATGCACTGACACTTTTTCCTAGAACAACTTTCGGGTCGAACTGGACGATAATCTTCTACAAGGACACGAGTTAAAGGGAAACAAACAACAAACTTGGCACATTTGAACTCACATTTTTCGTGCATGTGTTGAAGAATGGTATATTAAGCTACAAGTGCGGAAAATATGCAGTTCCACACGAGTGCAAAGTTTGCTGTACGAGCCAGAGCGGAAACAAATCTGGAGACATGAGAAAATATGATTTTAGGATAAAATCCAAACATGTCCAGAATTTTATAAATTGCCGAAAATTCAAAATATCTAAAAACTTGCATTAATTTATCTGCAACTTTTAATAAATTATTATTTCAAGTTGGTCCAATCACTATTCACCACTCACAATCTCCAGAAGAAATGAGATTATGTTTTCGCCAAGTCTGAAATGTAATTGTGAATCGAAAAGCACAAGCGCATCAGCTAAAAAAAGAGAGTTCGCTCAAAGAGCGCAAGCACATACCTCCCGAAAAGCAAAAATTCTGCGCATGCGTTCCAAAAAGTACAGTTTTATTTTCGCATATTTAAGCAAATCTTTTCTTGAAAAGAAAAATAATTCTGACCTTTCTGAGTAATTTCAAGAGCCTTTCCCTCGCCACCTTTCTGAGTTCGGCCCGTCCCAATTCTTGCAGGAGTATTGCAGAATTTAAAAGGGCCTGCTCATGCTCTGGATCAAACTCGAGCGCTTTGTCCAAATAAGCAAGGGCTTGCGAAGCTTTTCCTTGTTCAAGGAAGACCACTCCCAGCTGAAAGAAAGGAATTGATTTTTTTGTAAATATCTTCTAGCGATTTAAATACAATTTTAGAAATGATTCTAAAGAATTCAGAAGCGGCAGAGCCTTTTTTTTCTGGCTGGGGGCTGAACCATAAGTTATAATATTGAGTGACACACTTTGTATATACTATAATAATAGTATACTAAATACAAATTGCACATAAATAATAATAAATAAACATTAAATAGTAAATAATAGATAACATTAAATAAATTTATAAAATTCATATTGCCAAAGATTTCAATAATTTCACAAATATTACCAAAGATTTCACTAATATTACCAAAGATTTCACAATTTTCAAATATTTCTTCAAGATTTCAGATAGGCTTAAAAGATTTTACAGGCTTTCACATTTTTCACAATTTTCCAATATTTCGTAAAGATTTCAGATAGATTAAAAATATTTCCAATGATTTTCCAAAAATTACAATTATCAACAAAATATGATTAAATATGTGAAATATTTCGCAGATTACGGATAGATTTAAAAGATTTCAAGGACTTCAATAATTCCCAAAGATTTAAAATATTTCAAGGACTTCAATGATTTTCCAAAGATTTTGACAATTTAACATTTTTTTTAAAAATATTTTATAGAAATTTCAATGATTTCCCAAAGATTTCGTTGAGATTTCAAAGATTTCATTAATTTTCCAAAGATTTTAATCATTTCAAGAATATGATCAAATATTTGAATTTTTTCGCAGATTTCTAAAAGATTTAAAATATTTCAAGGACTTAAATAAATCCCAAACATTTGAACAATTAAAATTGTTTAAAAATATTTTATAAAGGTTTCGTTTAGATTAAAAAGATGTCAAGGATTTTCCGAAGATTACAATCATTTCACAAATATAATAAAATATTTGAAATATTTCGCAAAGATTTTGGATAGATTAAAAATATTTTAAGGACTGAAATAATTCCCAAAGATTTCAACAATTAAAATGGTTTTAAAATACTTTATCAAGATTTCAAATAATTCGGATAGATTTGAAAGATTTCAAGAACTTCAATTATTTCCCATAGATTTGAACAATTAAAATTGTTTTAAAATATTTTATCAAGATTAGAATGGATTCCCAAAGATTTCAAATATCTTTGATTTAAAAGATTTCAAGGACTTTAATGATTTCTCAAAGATTGTAATAATTTAACATTTTTTAAAAATACTTTATTAAAATTTCAATAATTTCCCAAAGTTTTCAAATATTTCGTACACATTTGGGACAGATTTAAAAGATTTCAATGATTTTACAAAGATTGCAATCAGTTCAAAAATATGATCAAATATTTTAAATTTTTCGTAAAGATTTCGGATAGATTTAAAAGATTTTACAAAGATTTCAATCATTTCAAGAATATGATCAAATATTTGAATTTTTTCGCAGATTTCTAAAAGATTTAAAATATTTCAAGGGCCTAAATAAATCCCAAAGATTTCAACAATTAAAATAGTTTTTTAATATTTTACCAAGATTTCAAATATTTCTGATAGATTTGAAAGATTGCAAGGACTTCAATTATTTCCCAAAGATTTCAACAATTAAAATTGTTTTAAAAGATTTTATCAAGATTACAATGGATTCCCAAAGATTTCTAACATTTTTGATAGATTTAAAAGATTTCAATGACTTCAATGATCTCTCAAAGATTTTAATAATTTACCATTTTTTAAAATATTGTATTAAAATTTCAATACTTTCCCAAAGTTTTCAAATATTTCGTAAACATTTGGGATATATTTAAAACATTTCAATGATTTTCCAAAGATTGCAAATAATTTCAAAAATATTATCAAATATTTGAAATTTATCGTAAAGATTTCGGATAGATTTAAAAGATTTTACAAAGATTTCAATAATTTAAAAAATATGAGAAAATATTAAGAAATGTTTAAAAGATTTTGCAAAGATTTTCGGATAGATTTAAAAGATTTTACGGACTTCAATGATTTCCTATAGATTTCAAGTATTTTACAAAGATGTCAATGAATTCCCAAATATTTCAAAGTTTTCACAAAGATTTCAAATATTTGGCAAACATTTCAAGTAGATTTTTGGAAAAATTCAAACGATCTGATGAATATAATCATTCGATTTCAGCGGGAGGGCAAATCAATACTTTGCCCCTCTCAGGGCGATTTCTGAGGGGGAAATTGTCCCCCCTGGCCCCCAGGGCTCCGCCGCCTCTTGAAGAATTAAATGCATACGTTGTAATAAATATCAGGATTATTGCTATCGTAGAAAAGCGCCCGTTCGTAAACTTCCTGTGCCTCTTTTGTGCGATTTAGCTTGATTAAAACGTCGCCACGATTGATGTAAGCCTGCGTATAATCTGCACGCATGCTGATTGCCTGTCTATAGAGCAGATCAGCTTCCTCCAACCTCGTGGCATTTTTGGCGATGAGATTCGCTAGATTGACGAAAACATTCAAGTGATTAGGAGCAATCCGAGCTTGGTAAGACTCACCAGGTTTCGCTTTTGGTAAAAGCGACTTCGCCTGAAACAAGAAAATATGTTTTTTTAAAGTAATCTATAAACCTGATGACCGGAGTAGATGAATTAAGGGGGTTTCTAAGCCAGGGTCCCGACCTTACAGTCATCGAGACCATTCTATAGCTGAACACAAAACAATATAGCGCAATTGTTAGAAGAAGTTGCGTTAACAGATTCAAGCTTATTTCTTCAACCAATCATGCATTTCAGCAAACATTATCAAGCTTATATTTTCATGTGTCTACTATGTCATATAGTTATGAAAAAAGTAAGAATGATATATTAATTCTGAAACTTTGAAACAAAGAGACAGACTAGAGATCACGAAACCCACCTTACCAACATCGAGAACATTCTAGAACATTAGCACGAACACGAACCACTTAAGCTATAGAATAGTCTGAATTTCATTAAGGTAGAAATCTTGATCTGGAAACCCCTTTATTTATTTAGTGATAATATTTAAAATTTTAGTATCTTATTCTAGATTTTTCTTCGCTTCACAATTTGAATTATTTCCGACTTGTATTCTATCTAACTATCTAAAAACAATACTTTAAATATATGTTTCGAAAATATCGCAATCATTGTTGTTTAAAACCTGATTGGCTTTTCATTTCTTGAAATTGTTGAATATATTAAATTTGAAATTTTGCAACTTAAATATACGGTCGGCTACATTGAAAGTTTCACAGTATTTAGCAAATTATTGTTTCAAAGATGACTTAAATTTCTAAAACTTTTAGATTTTGTTTTTTTCATAGGAAATTAAAATTTTTAAACGAAAATCATCATCAAGATTCGCAATTCTGAACAGTTTTAGGATGTTTCGGCGTTTTAAACCGTAAATGGGTATTTTTAATAAAAAAATCATTATATTTCATAAATGATAAATTTATCAACACTTCACTTCTTTAGGTTTTGTTAGTATTATTTTACCGCAGAGCGTTTTATAAACACAAATCATCATATATAAAGGAACAGAATTTTAAAACAATTTTAGGTTATTTTACCCTTTCACACCTAAAATTGGTATTAAAAAAAACATTACATATTGGACAAGATTTTGAATCTTTTTTAACCATGTTAGATTAGGTAAGTGCTTCTCATCAGAAATTGGTATTTTCATTAAACAAAGAAAAGATTTCAAAGAAAATTCAATAAATTTTAACAATTTTTGGTTATTTTTGCGTTTTATTATATTAAAATTTTCTGGTATGTTGACGTTTTTCGTCCAAATTATTGGTATTTTTAATAAAAAGTTATTTAATTTCAAACAACACTATTTTCCACAGTTTTAGGTTGTACGATGATTTTTAACAGAAATTTTTTATTTTTAAACAAAGAATCGTTAGATTAAAAAACAAGTCTTTTAGTTTAAAATAATGTAATTTATAGGCTTGAAAAATTTCCGCTTTATGAGTGTTTTTTTGTCAAGAAATGAAGTTTTTATTTCAAAATTATTAGACTCTAACGCAGATTCATGTATTTTTAACAATTTTAGGTTATGATGGGATTTCACACAAAAAATTAGCATTATGAAAAAAGTAATTATTGGTGCCAGATTCAGAATATTTTAACATTATTGGATTATTTTAGTGTTTTTCGTCAACAATGGTAATTTGAGTAAAAAAATTATATTTCAAAGAACATTCACAACTTTATAACAATTTAAGGTTATGTTGTCGTATAATATAAATTTTTTTTTTAAATAATAAATTATTAGATTTAAATCCAATGATTTGGCTTTTAATAATAATTATTTACAACCTTGAACCATTGCAGACTTTGTTCGTGTTTTTCGACGAAAAATAGAATTTTTACTAAAAAAATCATTAGATTCACAATCTTTCAACAATTTCAGGTTACGATGCAATGTTACATGAAAACTGGAATTGTTAAACGAAAACCATTATAATCTTAACACGATTTACTCCTTTAAAATGCTTTGATTATTTTAGTGGTTTTCGTCGAAAACTGGTACTTTCAATTTAAAAAAATATATTTTACAGAAGATTCACAACTTTTCAGTTCTTTGAACTAAACTTATTAAATTCTACAGAAGAATTACAATTCAAAACACTTTTTTGTTACGTGTTTTTCCTTGAAATTGAATATATTTTTAAATTAAAAATCATAAGACTTTACAGATTATCAGCCAGTAATTAAATTCATCAGCTTTTTTTGTCTTTTATAGAGGAAACTACTATAGTTTTTAACGAAGACTGACAATTCTATATTTTTGTTCGAAAACTGGTATTTTAAATTTTTTTAATTATTCAACGTTTCGCAACTTTTTAACAATTTTGAGTTATTTTGTCATTTAAAATCGGAAATTTTTTAATTTAAACAAAGAATCCTTAGATTTAAATCCCATGATTTTAGTTTAAAATAATCATTACGTACAAGCTTCAATAATTTTAAATTTTGTTGTTTTTTTGTCGAGAATTAAAATTTTTATTTAAAAATCATTAGATTCTAAAGAAGATGCATAATTATACTTTGAACAATTTTAGGTTATGCTGGAATTTCACATCGAGAAAGGACATTATTAAAAAAAAAGTAATAATACTTTGAGCAAGATTCAGAATCTTTCAACGACCTTTGATTATTATTTTTCTTTTTTAAATCTGAAATTGGTATTTTTTATTTTTAAAAAACTACATATTTGAAAGAAGATTGACAACTCTTAACAATTTTAGGTTATGTTGTCATTGCACGTCGGAAATTTGTATTTTTAAACAATAAATCGCTAGATTTAAATTTAAATAATACAATTATGTTAATATTTTTCGCTGGAAAAAGGTGATCTTAAACAAAACACATTATGTTTAAAAGAAGATTTACCATCCTAAACAAGTTTCTGTCATGTTAAATAAGTGATTATCATCGAAAATTGATTATGCAAAAAAAAATAGATCAGATTTCAAACAATATTTAGAATATTTGAGCAGTAACATGTTAAATTGTTATTTTTTGTCGGAAAATAGTATTTTTGAACAAAAATACAACGGTTTGTCTGTATATCGCACACAAATATTATATGTATATATTAATTCTGATGTTAAAACATCAATTTTCATCAACTTTCAAAAATATTGCCCTTGCTTCTCTTTTCCATCATTTCAGATAATAAATACCATGAAATACAAAAGTTATATATTATTCATATTAATTTTATATGTAAATTTAGAAATTACTTGGGATAAAAAGAAAATTTTCTTTTCTATGTAGCCTTTATTAAAAATGATGAATATTTAAAATACCTTAAGGTATGCATCCTCAGCTTCCTTGAACATCTTCAAGTGGTTGTAGGTCCTCCCTACATTAATGTGCGCACCAATATCATCACCTTGAACCGTCACAGCCATATTGAAGAAGTTCAAAGCTTCCTTAAATCGTCCTTGACTTTCTAGCGCATGTCCAACATTATTGAAGAGCTTCGCGTTTCTGTCGTTCACTCTCAGTCCGGACATGAATATCGAATATTCGTCCAACCAATCGTAATTTCTTATAAATGTCTTCGTGGCATGAGCCGCTAATATTGTAAGTATCAAAAATGCAGACAATTTCTTACACTTTCTCTCACAAAAAATGCTCCAGCCGTATCCAATGAGCATGCAGAAGCCCATCGAAGGTGCGTAGAGGACTCTTTCGGCAATCACAAACCCGACTGGGAAGAAGAGATTCGAGGCCGGCAAAAATGGGATAATCATCATCGCCAGACTCTGGAAAGGAGAAATTTAATAGAAACAGGTCTCACAGTCCCTATGGGATCAAATATAGATAGCAAAGGCTACTTTTTGTCATGCTTATAGTAGCAGGGTGGCCGTTTTAATCGAAGAAAAAAATTCCCGGTTTATTCCGGATTGGCAAACATTTTTCACGGTCAATAAAATTTAAAAATTCCAACTCTGAAGCTAAACATTTTTCCATTTAAAGTAATAAAAAAACTACAAATAAAAGCACTCAAAGTTGAACTCTTGAATTTAAAAATTTTGAAATTCAAGTTTTAAAGTTTGAAGATCCTTGAAAAGATTCAAAGTTTTTTTCAAAATATTGAGAAATCTAGAAGTTGTTTTCAATTTATTTCAGTGCACCAAAATATCGGTACGAATAGCCGAATTTTGTCGGTACAAACTTCGCTTAAATGATCTGAAATCAATTCAAGTTTAAAATTCATTTTGAATCTTTTCAAAACTTGTAAAACTCTCTTAAAATTACTCCAGTTTTTTCTACAAATAATACGTGTTCAATTGTTATTTAAACACAAACATTCAATAAATTAACCAATTTTTAACAAGAACAATCAAAATGGTAAAGCTCAGTTTAAAAGCTCTTCGAAATGTTAACGATCCAAGGCTTTTTATGTCAAAAAATTCTATTTCAAATGGTTTACTTTAAAATATATGGTTTCAATTCATTGGTCATAAATGCTAAGTCAAATATTACTTAATATTAAATAATTATTCTTTTTCTTAATTTACAAACATGTTAAATTGGATGGATTAAAAATTGAATATTTAGGACTGAAAAAATATTTTTAATTTAACGAAAGTCTTTAATTATAAATACATTATTATGAAGTTATTTTTAAGTTCAAAATATTTTATAAGGTTTCAATCGGACGTTTGAATTTTTTTAATCACTAAGATTTTCGAATCGAAACAGTTTAATTTTTAACGTGAATACCTGGAAATGATTAATTTTGAACATATTTCAATTCGTTCTTTTCAACAAATTGATGTTCACTTTTAATACCTAAGTACAGATTTATTTAAAAAATAATTGATCAATATTGACAGTTGATAAAATAAAAATGATTTTTATCAAAAATTTTAAAGTTCAAAAGCTTTTAATTTTTTAAGTCTTCGAGAATGCTTTTTAAAATTTTTAATTAAAATCTAAAATGGAATATAATTATTTTTAAAACTATTGAAATCGAACGTGGAAAGATTTTTCTTCTAAATACTTGTAAAATTCCCGGTCATTTCCCGGGTTTTTAGATGTTTCCAGTCCAGCGCCACCCTGCCAAAGGGTACTATTTTTGGCTCAAGGGGTAATAAATTCAGGATAAACTCATAAGACTTCAAAATATTTCAATTTAAATTCAAAAGAATACAAATGGATTGGAAAACATTTTTTGTAATCCTATTTACTTACGTGAAATTAGAATGAATTTAGAAGAATTAAAGATAAGCGAGAAGAATTCGATGAAATTTATAAAACTTCACGGTGAAAGATTGAAAATTATTTAAAAATATGAACACACTTAATTGAATTCAGTTACTTTGAAATGAGCTTAGAAAGATTCAAGAGAATTCAAAAGAATTTGATGAAATGCCTAAGAATACAATCAGAATTCAAGAATTCAAGACTTCAGGATCCATAAAATAAAAAAAAAATTTAATAAAAAAAATCAAATGAATTAATTAGAATTGACAAAATTTAGACAAATTCAAGTGAATTAAAAAATTCAAGAGAATTCAAAAAAATATAAAAGAATACAGGTTAGGCTAATAAGAATTCAGGGTAAATTCCAAAAATTAATTTCAAAACTCTTCAAATCTTTGAAACCCTACTTATTTCTAACGAAAAAACGGACTGATGATGACAAAACAATTCAAATGGTGAAAAATTTCGAAAGTCGAAAAAATTCATTTGTTTCAGTTTGATGTTTTTATTTCAGGATTTGATGTAATGAATAATAAGTTAAGGTCAGTTTTAAAGACTTGAAGATTTATTAATCAAAAACTTTTGCAGAATCCATTAAATTGAGTAGAGTTGAGTGAATTTAGAAGAATTTAAAAGAATTCAGGGCGAATTCAAAATTAATTGAAAATGAACATTTGAAAATCTTTTAAAATCTTTTTAACCCCACGAAACCCCTTATTTCTTGTGAATGAAGTCTTTGAAATCTACTAAGGTGTCATAATACCCTGTAAAGTTCTATGAGATTTGAAGATATGTCCTGATATCTTGAAAAATTTATTGTAATAATTTAGGAGCTTTTAAGATCCTTTGAAATAATTGAAATCCTTGGAAAACTGATAAAATTCTTTGAAATATTAATAATTAATCAAAACCTTATATGCCCTGGTAATTTTTTTAAAGGATATTTGTTCAAAGGATAAAAAATTCAGGATGTTATTTAAAAAAAAAAAAAAATAGACCGGAATTTTTTTTATTCTATTGATTTACGTGAAATTAAAATTAAGTTGGCGGAATTTAAGGTAAACTATAAGAATTCGACGAAATTCATAAAGCTTTAAGGTGAAAAAAGATGTAATCGATTGAAAATAATGTTAAAATATGAACAAACTTAATTGAATTCAGTAACTTTAAAATGAGCTTAGAAAAATGCAAGGGAATTCAAAAGAATTCAATCAAAAAAGAAGAATTCAAGACCTCAGGTTAAATTAAATAAAAACTTTTCAGAATTAAAAAAAATCAATTGAATTAAGTAGAATTGATCAAATTTAAAAGAATTCCTTATCAGTTAATAAGAATGAAGGAAGAATTATTAAATGAAATAACAAATTTTTAAATAATAATTTTAAATCTTTTGAAATCTTTGAAAACCTGGTAATTTCTGAATAAAAAACGGACTAATGACTAAAAAAAAAATCAAAAGAATTCCAATGAATTGTACATTTTATTGTACATTTTGTTTAAATCGAATAAATCCATTTATTTCAGTAAAATTTGAGTATATCTAGAAGAATTTAAGGGAAATTAGAAGAATTCGATAAAATTCATAAATTATTAAACACAATTAAAAAAAAATCAAGCGAGTTCAAAATAATGTTTGAGAATTCTGGAATCTTATTGAAAATTTGTCTTATTCATTAGTAAATTAATGTTTTTATTTAAAAAATCTTCTTTTTTAGTTGAAAAATCAGCTTTGTGTTTCACAATTCTTGAATGTTGTCTTTCTTTCTTTCTTCTTTGTTTTTAAATCTTCTTTTTTAGTTAAAAATTACACTAACTGTTTCACAATTCTTGAATTTTTGTTAAAAATTCGTCTTTTTGATAGTTAGTTAATATTTTTGTTTAAAAATGAATCTTTTTTAGTTAAAAATTCAACTTTTTGCTGGAGAATTCTTGAATTTTGTTAAAAATTTGTTTTTGTTGGTGGAAAACTAATCTTTTTGTTTAAAAATTTAACAACGAGGTTTCAAAGTGTAAGTTCTTGCTTTAAAATTACAAAAAGAATTTCTTTCTTTCATAAAAATTAAATATTTGGGTTTAGAATTCTTGAATTTAATTCAAAATTCGTCTTTTTTGGTAATAATTAAATCTTTTTATTTGAAAATTATTTTTTGTTTAGTTGAAAATTCAACTTTTTTTTGAATTTTTTGAAAAATTAGTTTGAGAATTCTTGAATCTTATTGAAAATTGGTCTTTTTTATTAGAAAATTAATCTTCTTTGTTAGAAAATTAATCTTTTTTGTTAGAAAATTAATATTTTTATTTCAAAATTATCTTTTAGTTCGTAAATCAACTTGTTGTTTCCGAATTCTTGAATTTTGTGAAAAATTCGTCTTTTTGCCCGTAAATTAATCTGTTTTTAAAAAAAAAAAATTTTTTAGTTGGAACTTCAACGTTTTGGTTCAGAACTCTTGAATTTTATTTAAAATTCTTCTTTTTTAGTTAAAAAGTCAACTTTTTGTTTCAGAATTCTTGAATTTTGTTAAAAATTCACATTTTTTGTATTAAATTATTTTGTTAATGAATGTTATAGAATTTGGTTCAAAATTCGTTTTTTCGGTAGAAGTGTATTGTTTTGTTGGATATTACTTTTTTTAATGAAAAATTACTTTGGGAAATGAAAAATTACCTATTACATTTTTTTCGACAATGGTTATTTTTAAAGTAAAAATTAAACTTTCTGTTAAAATTAAACTATTTTATTAAAAATTTGTTGTTTTTTTTTTGTTGAAAATTATTTCAGTTTAGTTGAAAATTCAACTTTTGGGTTGGGAGTTCTTGTATTTGTTTGGAAAATCATATTTTGTTATGTAAAATTAACTTTTTTAAATCAAAATTTCATATTTTTGATTTAATAATTCAATTATTTTGTATAGAAAATTCTTCATTTTGCTTTGAAAGTTCAATAATTTAGTAGAAGAAAATCAACTACTTTCTAGAAAATTCATTTTTTATAAGGAAAAATTAGTTTTTTTACTTTAAAGTTCAACTAATCCATTAATGGTTAAAAATCTACCTTTCTTAGTTTAAAAATTCAATAATACGGTTACGTAGACAATATAGGAATATCGGGTTTCAACTGAAGACAGCCCTGATTATTTTTTACAGTTACTTCTCACAGAAATTCCCTGATTTTTGCTAGTTTTTTTTTAAAATCCATGACTCTTGGAAGCTTCGATCATTTTATAAATTTTTTAAAGTTCCATTATGTACATTAGGTACCACAGGGACCAAATCTTGAAAATTAATCTTGTTTTTACGATTACAACAAGTTTTTCAATTAACCTTACCATTATAATAACGACTGAAGTTTGTCTGCTACGTGATAGGACTGCAGTGATAAGAAGTCCAATAACAATGCCATAGGTCGCAATAATCGCGAGATTTCGAGGATCTGTAAAACTTTCTACCAAAGGAATCGTCCCCATTGTCCAATCACAACAGAGATCGACCGGAAGAAATAAGAGTCGTAAGTTTACTGCCGCGAGGTAATTGTAAGTCAATTGTCTCGTCGGCGCTGAAGCCACAGAAGCTGGATTGTCAAATCTGCAAAGAAAAGTTTTCATATTTTGCAAGATTCTTCAGAAATTTGGCAATATATAAAAAAAACTATAAACATTAATTTACCTGGTAAATATAGGCAATTTCGAACCCATCACATTTAGTCTCAAAATAAGAAGACTGAACGTAACGACTGTAAGAGCCATCAAACGTTTTGTACCCTCGTTAGACCAGGTCGGAGATATTTTTTTACCATCAAACGTCGACTTAATTGCTAAAACTATATCCAAAGCTCTCACCTGCGGATAGGGAAATATTAATTAGAATAATCTCTGGGATATTGTGTGGTCTCGATCGTGAAGGAAAGGTCCATTAATTACGTAAGGATTATTTAACAGGGTGTTCAGCGATTCCTAGGAATGAAATTCAGTTTTTACACGGTTTGCTAGGTCAAGAAGTCAAGTTTTTGCAGGTCTCCTTTTTGTTACACCATATAATGAAATAACCGATTTTCATAGAAGTTAACTATGGGCCATTTTATTTTTGATTAGCCAACCATTTTTAAAACAGAACCATAAATAGAGTAATCCTTAATTTTTTGCGAGAATAAGTCGTCTCTGAATTTCGGTGTTTTGAAATTTTTTGAATTTTTGGATTCTTCTTAAATATTTATGACATTTTTATTAAATCTTTGAAATATTTGTGCAATCTTTCAGAAATCTTTTGTATGCAATTGAAATTGTTACTAACGTTTACTAAAATCTTTAAAATGTTTTGAAAGTTTTTAAATTTTCTTAAGTGTTCAAAATTTTTTAAATACTTGCAATCTTTATGAAATAATCAAAACTTGTGTAAAATCTTTTGAAATGTTTGTGATAATTTTTCCTAAATATTTGTTTGTGCATATTTTGTGAAATATTTGAAATCTATTAAACACGCCTTTTTTAAATCTTTGAATTTTGTAAAACCTTTGTAAAATGTTGAAAATCCTTTTAAATATTTGTAAATCTTTCAAATATTTTAAGACCTTTTAAAACCTTTAGTAATATTTTGTAGCCTGGTGTAAACTCAAAAACCGAGAGGTGAAATCCCTTAAAAAGTCCGTTCACTCTAGTTCTGAAACGGAATGAACATCGAAATTTTCAACTAATAATACTTATAAATTTATAAGTTGAATATCATAACAAATGTATAATTTAACATTCTGTATTAGCGGGGAAAAAATTAAAAACTTGTAGAATTATTCACAATATTAAAGTCTGCTCATTGCAACCTATAAAATAATTGGTAAAATCAAGAAAAAATGCCTAGAAATATCTTTATTTATTATGTATTGAGTAAAAGATAAATTATATCTTGATGGATAAAAAACTTCAACATTTTTTCTAAGCGATATTTTTCTTTCATAATAGACTATAAGATTGAAATTACTTTTCGCATTTCAATAAAATAACTGTTAAAAAAATTAATTCAAGGTTCTCGTAAAAAATACAACGACATTTCCAGGTTTTCAAGGTTAAGCCAAATTCAAGGAGAATTCCAGGTTTTCAAGGTCGCTGGACACCCTGTTTAAAAAATTTATACCCGTTCAATCCTAATGCAAGAATTCGTAAGAATTTTGTGACCCGTACCCCCTCTAATTACGTAAGGTTTGATACTTTTACTCAATATATCAATTACTTTCACTGAATGATGTCATAATTGAAAAAAACAATAAAACTAATGATTTAAAAAGCGGCTGAAAGAAAACTTGACAGATTTTTTTTCTATAAAATTTTATTTCGATGAATTATAATGACTTCAAAGATTTAAAAGAATAAAAAAATATTGTAAGTAATTTTATAATATTCGGCAAGATTAAATGAAACACATAACTTACATTAATTGGGCAGAAATTTATTATGAATTTAACTTTACGCGCCAAAGAAACTTGTTGAATGAAAAATGAACTCAGCTAACAACAATTTTTAAAATCTCATGGAATTTTATTTTTCAGTAAAAAGTGAAGAACTGAAAAAAAGTCTATCAAAAATGTGGGAATTCCTATAACTTTTAATGACTGTCAAGCAAAATAAATTTTTAATTCTACAATTTTAATTTGAAATTGTTTTATTCAGTTTATATATTATAATATTCTAAGTTTAAGATTTTGGTATTTAATTATTATTAATGGTCAGGGAAAACTATTCAACAGTTTTTTTTTTTTTGAAAATTTAACTATTTTGTAGAAAATTAACTGGTTTAAAATTGATATTCTGGTGTTGAAAAGTGAACTAAACTCGTTTTTTTTATTAGATTTCAGCAGCTTTGTTTTTGAAAATTTATGTTTTTCATTAATAAATTCATATATTTTAGTAGAAGCTGCATCTTTCTTGTATAGAAATGCAAGTGTTTGGTTAAAAATTCAAAACATTCGTTAAAAAGTAATCTTTTTATTTAAAAATTCAACTGTTTTGTTAAAAATTCAAGTATCTGTGTAGGAAATTTACTTCTTATTTAAAACTCATACTTTGATGTTGAAAAGTGAAATAAAAATCTTTTTTGGGTAAAAATTCAACTATTTTTTTTTTAAATTTGTGTTTTTGTTTCAAAAATTAATCTATTTTATTAGAAACTCCATCTTTCTTGGGTAAAAATTAAACTGCTTGGTTGAAGAGTCATCCTTTCGGGTCTAAAATTCAACTATTTTTTTGAAAATTTACGTGTTTAAAATTCATATTTTGGTATTGAAAAATCAACTGAAATCTTTTTTAGGTGAAAATTTAACTTTATCTCAAATTTGTCATTTTGATTTAAAAATTCATCTGTTTTAGAAGGAATTTCATCTTTCTTTTATAAAAATGAAACTTCTTGGTTGAAAATTCAACTATTTAATAAAAAAAACACTTCTTGTATAAAATTCATATGATCGTGCTGAAAAGTCAAATTAAAATCTTTTTTTAATAAAAATTTAACTATTTTTTAAAAATTTGTTTTATTATTTCAAAAAATCATCTATTTTAGTAGAAACTGCATCTTTTTTAGATAAAAATGCAACGGTTACATTAAACATTCAAAAATTTGGGTAAAAAGTCCTCCTTTTCGGTTGCTAAATCAACTATTTTTTTTAATTTACTTCTTTAAAATTCATATTGGGGCGTTAAAAAAAGTCAACTGAAATGTTATTTATGTAAAAATTCAACTTTTTTAAACTTTGCCTTTTTTTATTTGAAAATTAATTTGTTTCAGTACAAATTTCATCTTTCTGGGATAAAAATGCAACTCTTTATTTAAAGGTTCAGCAATTCTGTTAAAAAGTCATTCCTTTTGGTTAAAAATTTGTATTTTCGGGTTGGAAATTTAAGTATATTTATAGGAAATTTACTTCTAGTTTAAAGCTTATATTTTATTGTTGAAAAGTAAAACTAAAAACTTTTTTGTACCACAACTGAAACACATTTTTTAAAAAATTGTCTTTTCCTCTGTTGGAGGATTCAAGTATTTTCTTTGAACCACTTTGTCAATAAATAATTTTTTGGCGAAGATTCATATTTTTACTTTAAAATTCATCTTTGTGGTTGAAAATTTAACTTATTTGTGCGAAACATATTTTTTTTATAGCTGAAAATCAAATTTTTATAAAGAAAATCCGTCTTTTGGCTTGAAGATTTAATAATTTAGATTATATTTTTTTCTTTCATGGCTGAAACATCTTGATTTGTTAAAAATTCGTCTTTTTGGTTTACAAAATTAATTTAAACAAATGAATTCTAATTTTTTTGTTTGAAATATTAACTTGTACATTTTTAAATTGATAATTCATCTTTTCAGGATAAAAATTTAATTATTGTTCGAAAATTTATTTATTTTGTTGAAAATTCAAGTATTTTGTTAAAAGGTCATTTTTCATGGTAAAAAAGTAATTTTTTGTTTAGAATAAATAAGTCAGTTTGCAAAATTTTATTTTGTATCCAAAATATTGTTTTATTCCGTTTGGAAAAGATCTAATGTTAAAAACATTACAAGATTAAAATGCTGGTGTTTGAACTTTAATAGTCGAGAAAAATAAAAAATTGATCGAAGAAAAATCTGAGAATTTTGAAAACGAAATGTTATCCTTGGAAAGCTTTATTTAAACACAAAAAAATTCCATTAGTGTCAAATCCCATATCTTATTGTTTTTTGAAAACTATAAATTACGTACAGTAAAAGCGGGGGGGGGGGGGGGGGAAAAATGTTTTTTCTGTTTTTTATTGGGGGGGGGGGGGTGCTAAAACTATGAAAATAGTTTTGT
>JAAAKG020032408.1:0-19524 GCA_010014905.2 Druon quercuslanigerum
CATAGAATAGATGGTTGAAAATATTTTCGAAAACTGCTTTTCAAGTAGTCTAGTCACCGTGATGTACAGCCGCCCTTAGGGTACCTACTGTCACGCGTTGGGTTTCGCACATTATAAAAGGGTTTGAATTGAGCCCTGCAGTGGGATTATGATACCGTGTCAAAAGTCGAATGGACGAAATTGATAGAACTTCTCCTAACATTTCTGAAGATATAAAAATCAAATTTAATGTTTATTTAAAAAAAATTTTATTTAATGTAGAAATTAAAAAAATTCCTATTTATCTC
The DNA here is from genome assembly GCA_010014905.2 of Druon quercuslanigerum. NCBI lineage: Eukaryota > Metazoa > Arthropoda > Insecta > Hymenoptera > Cynipidae > Druon > Druon quercuslanigerum. The sequence goes on from JAAAKG020032408.1 coordinate 288, forward strand.
AGGCGTTACAATTTTCCCGAAATCGAAAAATATCCAACATATGGCTAGCGCATGTCCAACGTAATTTTAAAAACCTAAACTTGATGAAGATTTCGAAACGAAATTCAACGTTTCTTAAGAAATTTTATACTTAATCTATAAATTATAAAAATAATTTATTTATATTATCGCAGGCATCTTAATGTATTTTTTGCAATTTGCAAATTTTCCTCCTGCTTACGCCATACGATTGTGTGTACTTTTGTATAGTGTTCGACACTATCGCGTCTAGTACTCTCAACCAAATACGTACGATTGCACGTGTCCGATGGGACCCGAACCAATACGCTGCTTTGGATAACCACAGAAACTCCGATCCCCTCCCTATCTTCATAGATGCAGCAGGTACCTCCCTCAGGTCGACACAGACATGCGGAGAGAATTTGCTGAGGAGTGTCGGACCATTACAGAATCACAATGTATAAAATTCGTTTTTTTTTGTAGTTGTTGAAAATAATTATTCTTTGTTACAAGTTTTATCTTTTATGGTACAAAGAGACAACTATTTGGTTAAAAATTCCTGTATTTTCTTGTAATATTCGTCTTTTACAGTCCTTTTCATAGAAAACTAATATTCTTTATTTAAAATTTATCTTTTTTGTTCAAGATACAACTGTTTATGCTTTAATTGATCCAAATACAATTTTTTTATGTTGAAAACTACATATGTCATGCCGAAAGTTTCTAGATACTCAAAATCAGGAAGGCCTACGAAAGTTAATTGATTTGCTGAAATTAGACGTGAAAGGCAAAGGCCTCTTATTCTGCGATTGATCTAATCTTTAGCATCGCCGTTATTTCTCGATAGGTGATATTATGGTCTTTTTCAACTAGCTTATTCACAGCGGTAATATTTTTGATCGTCACTGCAGAAGGAGCACCCAGAAAGCACGGCTCATATTTCAGACTTTTCTTTCCACGTCTAAATTCAGCAAACCAATTAACGACTATTGTATGTCATAGGGCAAAGTCCTTTACTTTACTATACACTCATGACGTTGCTCTTGATTTCAACCGAATTTGGAAGTCACAGACAACTTTGTTTCGAACATCGGGCCTCTCGAGTTCCATCACGGTAAGCTGGAAAATCCAAACTAACACTTTTCCATCTCCCGGCTCTGAACTATTTGACTGCCTGTCGAAAATATAGACGATTTCTGGATACCATTTTCTAGCAGCAGATCTTCTATAATTGACCTTTTTCTAGATGATACTAGACGGAAGCTAGACTCAAAAGGGTCGCAGATAAAACTTACTAGACGCACGCTAGACAAGGCGACTCCCATAAAATTGCTCTAGACGTTCGCTAGACGAGCTGAGCCTAGAAACTATTTTGAAATAGTCTAGATTTACGGCAGCGCTAGAGTTGGCATGATCTATTTATTTCTTTGAAAAAAGAAAGCCCATCTAATTGGCTTGTAAATCCAACAATTGTATCCAAAACTATCCGCTCTATTTTTGGTTGAAGATTGGCCTGTTTTGGTTTAAAAATTCAACTATATAGTTGAAACTTTTCAGGAATGAGAAAAATATAAACACAGTGAACTATTAAGTTTAATATTAAAGTTTTATGTTGAAAAGTTATGTATTTTTTGAAAATGTATCTTGTTTGTTCAAAATTTGTACTTTGGTTGAAAATTAATTCGTTTTAGGTAACCTAGTCGCTTTCCTCCATCCACCCTGTAGAAAACCTATAATGAATCACTAATCGTGCGCTTGTTTCGCGCAAATCAAGTCGCGCGTTTCTGTTGCCCATACGGAAACCGAGCTTAAAGCTGTTTGTTGGTAAGAGATAGGCCCGATTTCCTTGACGTCTACCTTATGCAAACTCTTTAAGAGATGATTGCAGAGGTGCCTGGAATACCTTACATTAATGTTAAGATTAATCGTAATGTGTCCTTACGCGTGGCTTTAAATCAATTTATCGGATGAAAATTTTCTTTTTTATTCCAGTTAGCCAAAGCAAAGGAGCAGAAAAATAAGTTCAGTTTAGAAAGTAGCATTGGTGGCATTTGGCCTACTCGAAGTCGTAGTTTCTTATTTCATTTGAATTCTGGAAAATTTGTGAAATTCCAGAAACAATGTCAGATAGTAATAATGGGGGTTTTGCGTGTTCGACCATATTAAGTTTTGCAACGCGGACGTGTAACACTAAACTTTTCCGCCATGATCAATATCATAAATTTTGGAGCACGTATGGCAATTGATGAAAATAGAATTTCGCGTACGAATTCTACCTACACACATGAGTGCCTCGCACACATGTGAGTACTGCACTTCGCACGTATACTACTTAAAATGCATTAGTTAACACTCTATCTACTATTCTATTAAATTATTTACATGTGTCAAAAAATTGTAATCCCTTAGCCAGCGCCAAAAAAACCTCAAATAAGGGTTATGCGTGAAAAAAATACAAAAGAGGTGATCAAAAATTTCAAAGAAAAGGATCTTCAATTTTTGTGTGTTAAATATGTTGCATGATACGTTTTAGATATTTAGAAAAAATCAATCAAAAAATTAAATCTAAAATTAATAGAATTTTCCCGGTTTTTTTGCTTAATACGTTGCATTGAATATGATAGATGTGTAAACAAATTTTCAACCCCTAGCCCGCCCAAAACACCCCTGGTATAAGGGTTCATAATAAAAAATGCAAAAAATTGATGTAAAAACATTTTTCACTCCCTAATAGACATCGAGCACCCCTGAATTGAGGGATAGTGGTGTACAAATGAGAAAAAAAGGCGTGTAAGGCGAAAATTTGCAATTATTAGTAACTTTCCTGTGTTGATATAAAAATTCGATATTACAAATTTAATAAGGAATAATAATCAACCCCCTAAAGCGAGCGGAACATCCAAAAATGAAGGTTTGATGTTGTGAAAACATGAAAACTATACTATATAAGTTGCAAACATTTAAGTTCCCGATAAATTAAGGATTACTTGTGTAAAAATACGATTCACATCTCTCTGAGGCGTGCAATTTCCTAAAATGTTCTTGAGTTTGAAGCTACTATAAAATAAAATTATTAGCTCCTTATTCAGTAGTGTTTCCCGTCTGTTTAATGAGAGATACTATTTTTACATATTTAGCTTAATGAATAATTCAGCTTATTAAATAATATATATCAAACAAAAAAAGTAAAGGAAACTTTTTTTAATTTTAGTTTTAATTTTTTGCATTTTCATTATTATTGGCCCTTATACCAGGGGTGTTTTGAGTTGGCTAGAGGTACCAAATTTTGGAATAATGTTTTTATAATTCTGTGATTGATTTTTTGCTATCAACCCTTAATTTTGGGGTGTTCGGCGCCATATTGTAGTCGCCACATTTAAAACACTTAAAAGCGCTACACAAATTTTTGAAGCCATAATCAGTACAAACATTTTGAGCTATTATGCATCTTTGTAAGCTTCTCAATTTTTGGGCAGAGAGGTAGCCCGGTTGACGTTGATCACCGTCATAACCTAAATAAAATATACTTAAATTGCCCCTTATCTATACTAGGATCTTGGCTGCACGGTAAGTCAATTAAATTTATTTTTGTGAGTCAGCCTCACGTTATGTGCAGTAATTAGGTGCGGCTTCGGCAAAACCTCCGAAACTTATTGTAAACTTTATTTGATAATGTTATCCTTAAAACATCGTTACAACCCCCCTAAGCCTAGCCGACGCAAATACCGGCTTTATTTATTTGCAGCGTGGTCGCACTTTAATCACTCCATCAGTCTCCCCAGCCTAGAATCAAGCGTGATCTATTTAACCATGGAAACAAAATGTTATAAATAAAAAAAGCTCCCTTTGGGTTACCTGTGGTTCCTCTGCTAGGGTTCGCCGGATCGGCCTAGCTCTTGCTTCTGGCATCCCAGCAACCTACCTTTCCTACCTGGATCGTCTGTTTATCAAAGTTCCTGCCTACCGGGAAAGCTGCTTAACTCAATTCTGAGTAATCCTACCAGAAAACGAAACGGATGTCAGAGTACTATATTTATTTATGGGTCCAATTTCGATTTTGCTACGTTGTGCACAATTTCTTTCAATTTGGGAGGCTATTCAGGATCATTATAATTACCGCCAGATTGCACGTTAAAAAAATCTCGTTAATCTTATCTGGTGAGAATGACGAAAGACAAAAAATCTACTGTCTGTTTATTTCCAGAGTACCATAGGCATGCTCCCTCCTTCCTAGGCGGTCCCTTATCGTGGTAGTGGGGCTAGAAGTTTCACTGGAAACTTTCCTACAAATTGTCCGTCTTCCGTCCCGAATTCGTATACTGAAGGACCTAAAACGCGGAATACGATGTACAATCTCTGCTTTTTACCCCCAAATCCTCTCGTTACTCGTTTTTGGGCTGACCATGTCGGCTTTGCGCATGACCATGTCTCCATGTGTCTCCCACCGTTTGTCGCCGTTTCTAGTCGTAATTTACCTTTTGTCGATTAAACGCACTCTCATGGTGCAAGGAAACCAAGTCGTGGATTTCCTTCAACTTTATCATGTTTTGCCGACATTTTTCGTGGTCTGGTGGGGGAAATTCGAGTGGTTCCTAAACCCTTCGGCGTAGGCTATTGTAAGGCTTAAATTCCCTACCTAGATTCAAGTAAACCCGGCTAACCCCAGTGATGCTACGTACGGCCATGTTTTAGGCGAACCTGAAATCCTTAACGAACACTTCCCGCTGCCGATTGTCTTGAGCAACATACGCAGAGATCATTGTTTTGAGGACTCGATTAACTCGTTCCACAGAGTCCGCCTGTAGATGATACACCGGAGTAAACAAGTGACGAATTCCGTACGCCTCGGTCAACCCCTGAAACACTTGGTTGACGTATTTTATTCCGTTATCGGATAGGAGAACCTCCGGTGCACCCCATCTTTTTGAAAAGTTGTCCTCAAAAGCCTTGATAATTGTCTTAGCATTTGCAGGTCTTGTTTACGATGACTATGCAATCGAGGCACGCATAGACGTTAGGCTCCATGTCCGGCCCTATGAGAAAGTCTACCAGTCGGTGGATTGTCGCAGGGGGCCCTGACAGGCCAAAGGGCATCCTTGTGAACTGTAAAGCCCCATTCAGGGACAGTAAACGCTTTTTAGATCTAAGGCCGTCATGTAAGCTGCGGCTCGAAGTTGCTCAAAGATTATATCCGTTTTGGGTAAAGTGTAGGAATCGTTTTTAGCGACTTCGTTGAGCCTATGGTAGTCCCCGCAAAATCTATATGTCCCGTGGGTCTTTTGGGACATTACTACGGCTTGCTAATCGTCGCATTCAACGTGTCCAGTTCTTGTCACTCCTCATAAGTTATTTCACTGAGGCCGCAAGACTGGTCTAATGTTGCCGGATTTGCATCCATCCTCTCCACTTCCAACGCAGTACCCTCCTCGGTAATGTGGTGGACTATTTCTGAGTAATCTGCCATAAAGCAAGTCCGCTTGCTACCATCGTGTACGGTTCTGAATTTGTAGATGAAGTCCTTGCCCAAGAATACGGACGATTTAGATTGGGAGATAACACGTGGCATGAACTTGAGTGAGCGTACCGTCCGCAGTCATAACTGCTTGATTTGGTGCCGTGTACAGTGTGGCCTTGTACCTCTCTGCAATGACCAAGCCAATGCCTCCCATGACTGTTCTGGATGTACCGCAATCGATTAGAGCAAGGTCCTTAGGACTATTACCAATTTGGGCAGTCGTAAAGACTCGCAAGATAAGCCCTCTTTCCTCCCTAGGAGGCTCTTTTATTTCAATCGTAGCGGTAACGAAGGGCGTTCATCTGATAATACTGGCAATGGCTAATTCGACTTCATCAGGGGTCAGCATCCCCTGATTCTCTTGCCAGGGGTTCAGTTTTTCTCTCACTCTCATTCTTGTATTAAGAATGATGGTATCTTCAATTTATACAGTGCGTATCAGTGGGGTCTGTTTCACTGAAGTCTGATGGCCCTTCTTAAATCGTATTTAAGGTTCGCGTTCCTTTGGATTTTGAAATTCATAGGCCTTCTCGACAGCTAAAAGAGCCCGTACGTGCAGGTCGTTTCTAGCATCGTAAATGGTTTGTGATTTTCTATTCGGTTTCTTGTACCCATTGGGAGACCCTGCCCCGTCTCATAGGTCCCCAAGTACGACGGTACTTGCTACTGAGGGCCATCGGCCTCTGGGTACCAGGGTACCGCCGGGTTACGCCTGATTTGTCCAACTCGGTAACTAATCCATTATTGCGCTCAGACTGGGCTTAGATTGCCTACTTTGACCCTCGGTTAGCCCTTCTGACATGGCTTCGAATATCTGGCGTTTCACCTTCGATCGTTCCCTAGTGCTGACTGTCCCTCCATAAGGTCGCAAGGATCCATTACCCTATTCTAAATCGAAGTCGATTACCCCCGAGAAAATCAAAATTACACGAAAAATTCAGAAACGGGTGACTATTTTCTTTATATTCCGGAAATTTTCTCGGAATACTTAAGTTACCTGAAATTCCCGAGAAAATCTCAAGCTGAGCGAACGTTCTGAAATTCTCCAAAAGATTATCAATTTCTGGTGACGATTCCTACCTGTCCGGAAAGTTCACCAATTCTGTGGAATAGTACTGAAATATCTGAAGTGGAAAGATAAACACGAGAAAATTTCCTTCTCTTTTACGAAAAATTCTTTAAATTACCACAAAGTTTACTTAAATTTCTAGTAATGTTCCTTTAAATTTCGATACTTTTTTATAATAATGCAAATTCTCCGGAGTACCCGAAAATCTCGAGAATAACTGTAAAATTCTTAAATTAACGAAAAATGTCAGAAGTGCTCGTAACTTTCCCAAGTTGACGAAATAGGATTTTCGGTAATAGCTTTGAAATTCCCAAGAAAAATTCCGGAAACAACTGAGAATTTCTTAAATCACCAACAAAAAATCCGAAAACAGTCATAAATTCCTTCAATTATTTCAGTCAAAGATATTCGTAAATCCTTCAATTGCCGAAAAATTTAGGAAACACTTGTAAATTCATTAAAATTGCGAAAATCCCTCTTAATGTCTCGAAAAAACCTATTTTCTGGTTTAAATTCTTATCAAGGGCAATCTTAGGGTCAATATTGTCCACGAAAATTTTCAATGTCTGATTTACTTTCACAAATACGGGAAAAATCACTTTAAGCCTTAGCTAGAGCACAAAAATATACAACAGTTCTTGTCCGCCGTCTCTGACCCTGTAACCGCATTCAGCTCCCTTATTTTCTCTCACCTCAATTTTCATGCCACTCTGTGACATGCTATAAAGATGGTTATTCACTTACCTGCCCATACATTCACATTGGTATCACCGAAATTACCGAGTGCGTGGGTTTTTTTTGTGGCGCCAGATTGGGTTACCCCTATCCGAGCCACGTTGGATCCGGTATTTCCAGAACTGCTAGTTGGATTAGTTTCTTAATTGCCCGTAACACACATGAACAGAAAAAGGGGTGGAGTCACACGAATGACAGAGAGAGAGAGAGAGATAGTGCTGCAAAATGCGATTATTACCAAAAAGTTCTTTAAAAGTTTTTCATAAAAATGACACTTTCATTATCCGTACAAAAATTTACACTACACGTAACCTAAAGAACAAGAGAAAAATATATTACTCGAATCAAGATCGGTAAATTTCCAATGAACATAAATATTCAAAATCCTCAGTCAAACCTTTTACAATTATATCATGAAATTACTTTATTTATACGAGCAGAGACCACCAGCAATTACTTCGCAGAGACCCACAGCCATCCCAAGATGGCTGCTTGAAACACCCGCGTGCGTACTAACGCCGTCCGGCGTTCATCTTCGCGTACGTATACTTGTTTCACTTTCCAGATTTTAGGAACGCCTGCCTAAACTATTCTACAGTCGAGGTTTGAGTATGACGTTCACCAAATTGACGGTGTCGCGGGGGTCTCGAGCTGTCCCACCTAGCCCTTGCCATGAAAATCCGTACAAGCACGCGGTCACTCGCGGTCGTACCGCGTGATAATTGACAGTCACGGCTGGATTTGCTTAGTAGTCCATTCTTTAAGTGCTTCAGCTACCGCTGAATAGTGTGCCGGACAACCATCATCTTGAAACCACATGTTCTGCCGTATTTCTAAGCTCAAGTCTTCAAACAATATTAGCAGTTCGTTTTTCACAATGCGTTGATATTTTGAACCATTTAAGCTGCCTTCGATAATCTGGGGACCGATCAGTTTATTGCAAATTATTCCACACCATACGTTGAAAGTCCATGGACGCTGGTGTTTGACTTCACGAAGACACTGTGGATTTTCAATACTCCAGTAGTGCATGTTGTGTCAATTTGGACACACTATTAATATAAACGTTTTACTTCATAATTACTTCTCAAGAACGGACATTCGCTTTGGCATATTTTTCAAAATAATAATTACCAAAGAGATCCGAAGCTCTATTGCCCTTATTTTTAACCGACTTCAAAAAGTCATGTCACAATGAAAATGTTTTTTTTTTATTGTCAATGTATTGCAGAATCGTAAGGGTTCATTTGCAGTAACAGTAAAATAAAGAAAAATTGAATATCGTCGATAATAACGCCATCCATCGCGAAATGAAAAAAATGTTTTAGACAAATCATAAGCATTTTTATCCAAAGAATCCGAATATGCAATAAAAATACTGGGTTTCCATATAAGATTTCGAACTTGCCTCCACCCCACCCCCATGGGGTGGTGTGGGGAACCATTTGAAAGTTTTAAGTTAAAAAAATCACCCGGATATATATATATATATATACATGTGTGTGTGTGTGTTTGTGTGTGTAATTGTGATGTGATGTGCAAAGAAATTGAACGAAACTGTTAAAATCATGGTATGAAATATTCAACAAGCGAAATATTCCTTATGAGACACATCGAAGAAAACATTTTCGGATGTAAATACCATTCAAAGGACAAATCTTATGATACTTTCTTCACGAACTGAGATGTTCGAAAAAGAAAACAACCTGGAAACAATAAGTGCAAAAGATAGATTATTTTTAATGGCACAACGCAAAAACCAACTTGCTGATTCTATGAAACCTACACTTAAACAACAAAAATCAGGTGATGAACAAGATAAGAGGAAAAAGTAGTGCCAGCAATGCGATACTGTTAAAATGAAAAAAATAAGAAACATTAACTAAATGAACGATTGAAAAATTCAATTGTTGTAAATTATACATTGGATCTATTGTAAAAGTAAATTTCACGCTTAGAAAAAGTTTCCTCTTTGAAAGTGACCATACATTTTTAAATATTGATGACGAGATTGTGATGTTCAACGAGTAAATTGGTACTCTTTCGTTAAGTAAGTCGTCTATAAAACCGGATTGTGAAAAAAAAACCAAATAAGTTGAAACTTATGACTCCCGAAATTTGTATATCACTAGATCGATGAAAAGTGTGCAGCAGAATAGCCATGCATATACCTGTCCTAGCATCTGCAATAAAAAGGTTGACAAATCTGTCCATATTTGATATCAATCTGTACTGGAAGTTTGGCTTATTTCTGGAAACGATTTCCTAGGAGCACCGAATATAGAATTTATCCCTCTCTAGCTGATACTACGATCTTTAGTGATAATGTAATTATTGGAATACTAGAATGTTGCTGATAATATTGGTGGAATGTGCTACGATACAACGAATACAAATGCCGGCCAGAAAGGTGGCATCTGTCTTCTTCTGGAGCAAAAACTAAAAAGAAATCTGCTATATCTGGCTTGTAGATATCATATTTACGAATTAATGTTGAGGCTATTGTTTGAACATTATGTGGGATGTACTTCGGGATCAAAAATCCTTTTATTTAAAAGGTTTCTATCGGAATTGAAATCTCTGGACAAGATAACGTTCGATTGTGGTGTAAATGATCCCTTCCCTACCAAAAAAATTTCCGAAATCGTCAGAAGGAAAGCCAGCACTTCTGACCGTTTCTGAATACTTTTGTTACGTTTCTTGATCAAAATTTCATTAGGGGTCCAAGGATAGAAGGCCATAAAACCTAATCCCATTTATATTTTCAAGGTCTATTCATTTTCAAATTATAAGTATCTGAAATCGTTAAAATAATTAGATTCTGAATTTTTAACTCTTGAATCTGTACAGGGTGTTAAAAAGTCTCGATACACCTAAATATCTATCCAGGTAAATATTTTTTCAAAAAGGTCAAGGTCATTCTTGAAGTAACTTTTAACGAGGAATCCAGTGGTGACCTTGCATTTGACCTTGAACTTGATGTTCAAGGTTATTTCAAGGTTAATTTTGTTTTTATAAATGGGAACCCCCATTTTTGACAACGGCAATCGAAAGAGCGGGAAAATTTACGAGACAATTAAAAATATGCTTATGACAAAGCCACCGAACGCGTCCTCTAGGTGCGGACAGACGGTCCATGTACCAAGGGTTTCTGCCAAATATGCTTACAAAAATTAATAGGCAGTCGCGGGAAATTGTCCAGGGGTGGTCCAGAAGAATTAACCTCCAAGGGGAGATGTGAAAACCGCGCCGGAAGCTGAATAGTACCTGGGTGAGGTGTCTCGAACGGTGACTCTGGGATAATGGGCGTACTCTGCAAGGATGAACGAACCCATTTCTCTAGCTTCTCGTGGGGAAAAAAAGGATAACACCAAATCTAATTGTAGTAATTGCGGTTCAAAGCAATAGATCACACAGGGTATCCGAAAATGGGTCGGCCAACAATGCCGACCACTTTAGAGCTGTGGCTCTTGAAGGAGAGGGTTACATGGCACGATTCCAAAGAAGGGGCTATGTAACCGGAGCGCCTACTCTACCAAAGCCAGAATAAGCTGGCTACAGAGAACGAGAGGTTACACTAAGACCAACCGCGGATAGGCATCCGATAGAGGAAGAGCGATGCTTCATGATCCGAAGGAACATCAACATCCAGATTTCTCTGCAGCCTAAAGACATGGCTGAAATGGATGACGAGCTTCGTGGACATTTTTTCCAATAATCCGACCTCTGGACTATCAATTGTTGTGTGTAAAATGCTGCCGAAGCTTTGGCCAATGCGAACCGTAAAACACAACCAACGGTTGATTATAACATCAAAAGACGAATGCATCAACTCGCCATAAAGATAGGCTGGGCAAGACAGTACGCGTCCCGCATTCAGTATGTGATTGACTATATAACATCTGTGAGGAATTTTAGCGCTAAGGTTCGAAAAATCGCGCGCGAACTCCAGATCCGTTATCACACACGTAACAAGTCAAAGCTGCTGATAAAGCAGCATATTTTTGAGAGAACACGAATACTATCTGACGCTAAGAGAAGTCTAGAGCGGAGAGAGAGGTGGGTCAGAGGAAACCAACAGTTTCTCTCTGACCGTCTCTCATGACCATCTCTCTGACCATTTTGGAAAGAAGTCTAGGAAGTTCAGCATTGACCGGACGAAGACGCGGAGAACATAAAAAGCTTAAAGGAGATGTTTGATGCCCTATTAACACCTGAGGAAGAATGCCCACCCATCATTACCGAGAAGGTCAAAAAGTTTTAAGAGTTATGAAGAACTATTCCGTTCAGGAACCAGATGGTATCTAGACCATCTGGTGGAAGAAGTTTTCTTCAACCCACCACCATCTGGCCCGTATTTTCACCTCATATTTACAGTCGGAAGAGCCAATTCCGGAGTGGTTGGTGGAAGGGCGCAAATTACTTCAGCCGAAAATGGGCAACTTAGATGACCCGAAGAATTACAGGTCAATCACTTGTCTGAACACACTGTATAAGATCTTCACAGCATACCTAAGTGATAGGATTGTTTGGGCAATTGGACCTATGTGGCAAGAAATATATGAACAACGCGGCTCAAAGAAAGGCGTAACATGATGTCGGAGAACCTGCTGATCGATAGATGTGTCTGAAAAAATGCAGCATTCCACCAGCGTAACCTATCGATGGCCTGGATTGATTACCGAAAAGCTTTCTATTCAACCTCCCATACACATTTTATATATCTTTTAGAAAGCTTGAAGGTTCATCCGCAAAATCGTGAGGTGCATAGAGAGATTTATGCTGCTTTTCAAAACCAGATTTTCTATCTCATCTGGAAAAAATCGTGTGACCACCACTTCTCTTTTGACTCACATTATTGCCACTATGTCTAGCACTTCGCCATCCCCAAGGGTACTTTTGCGACAAACCTGCACATTGAAAGCACAAGGTCACTCATGTATTTTACATGGATGATCTTAAAATCTATGCCAAAAATGAAAAGTAACTACATATATCCCTAGGGATTGTCGTACGTATAGAGATATAATAAGGGAGTTGCAACGATTATACCCGGAATATTCTGTTACACAAATCGTATTTATCATTGGCCTGAAAAGCATCCCAGCATGTCAAAAATGTGATAAAACACTTTCGGGGAAAATTTATTGTTTAATAAAGAAATATCGATTCTGTAGAATCACCATTATTTTATAGGCTATTCAAAAAATACGTGATACAATTTTCAGGGACTTCTGTCCCCCCCCCCCCTGCGAGATACTTTTTCCATTGGTGTTAACATGGAGAATGATACTTCAGCAGACCCTTCCACCCTCAACATATCAAATATGTTGTGAATGGCCCTTAATAGTTTAAATAAAACAATTAAAATAGCTTTTAAATCAGCATAATATATGGCGCAGAAATTTTAATTCTATATTCATTTATCAAAGCGTAGGTCCTTTTATCAACCGGTTGTCAATATACTGTAACTTCTTTTGTGATTATCCGATTAAAATTTTATTGTAGTGTTTTGGAAAGCTCTTTTTGTATATTTGAAGACTATGATAACCATTTTTATATTGGTAATTTGTATAGTTTTTTTATTTAAATTTAAAAATTGATTTAAAAAAAAACCTACTTAAAAATCTTTCTTTTTTAAAACATAGCCTTTTTTACACTCTTTACAATCATTGAGAAGAAAAAGTAGGCTGGAAATAATTTCATTATAAAATTGAGAATTTTACGTTTCTGGGTACCACATTATGATTATATAATATCCATACATACAAAAAATCATCTTAAGAATGTACAATATGAGCTTAGAGGCAATTGACTACGAAATTATTTCCAGTCCAATATTTCTTATGCATTGCGCTTAAAAATGTAAAAAGCAATGAAATAATAAATTGTTATGATAGTCTTAAAGTGCTTGAAAGAGTGAGGTTAAAAAAGCACCCGACAAAGTGAAAACTGCAGGCCCCTGTACATTGTCAACCGGTTGATAAATGGACCTATTCTGTCCCACATATACATTTTGTAAAGAAATATTATTTAAATAATGCAGAAAGGAAGGTTATAAATTCACTTTTTTAAACTTAATTCGTGATCCTTATGAATAACTATATTTATAATCACCAGTATGCAGGTGGTACAAAAAATACCTATGTCGTCTCGCATATTATTTTTAAATTCGAAGATTATTTGATGTATATTTTCTATAATACTTTATTGGGAAAATATCTGCGAAGACACCATACAATTTTTTGTATTAGCGGCAAATCATTAGTAATAAATTTAATTAATAAAATAATAAAAATGGAGAAGCAAAATAATTAAGTTCGATAAAATTATATCTTTGTAAAATTAGATTTTTTTCATAGCCGGAAAAACTTAAAGTTTTTAACTTATTTGTGAAGAAAAATGCAACATCTTTGAATATATTTATGTTAACACTTTTATAAATATATTCGTAAGTTAATATTTAGCATGACTGAAATATTCTCATATTTATTGAGTCCAAATCGGGAAGTAAAAAGGAAATACACAATAAACTCATACGGGTAAAAATGGCAAAGAAATGAACGAAATATGTTGCGAAATTTGACGAAAGCACAAAAAATGAAATCCTAAACACATACTCGATGGAACTAAATGCACACGAACGTATCATTCACAAAAGGGCGGTAGATCGATCACATATCTGAATATATTTTCATCGTGTAAACCAATCAGCATTGCGGAAAGTGGAGAACGATCCCTTTGATATATTTTCTTGTCACACCTGTTTTTTACGGAAAAATTATTTCGGGAACTAATTTAATTACCCTATAATTAATATGATTAAACATTAATCTTGGCAGATACATCTTTTTATGATAGCTGCTTCAATTTTAGTAATGACTAGACAGTTGGTTTAATTCTAAGTGTCTTATTACTTATAACTGTTGGTATTTAAAACAATATGGTTCAACTTTGTTATGATATTTCAGGAAAAACGACAACCACAGAACGAATGTTATTCTATGCAGGAACCATATCAAGTATGGGTGAGGTGCATCATGGCAATACGGTAACAGACTACATGGAACAAGAAAGAGAACGAGGTATAACCATCACATCTGCGGCTGTTACTTTTTCATGGAAAAATTATAAGTTTAATCTAATCGACACCCCTGGCCATATCGACTTCACAAATGAAGTCGAGCAGACACTTGGAATACTAGACGGAGCGATAGTGGTTCTTGACGGTTCGGCTGGAGTCGAAGCACAGACTATGACTGTATGGAGACAAGCCAATCGGTATAATATACCTAGGATAGTTTATATTAATAAAATGGACAGAAAAGATGCAGACATTGAAAAAAGCTTGCTATCTATTGAATCTAAACTAGATACTCATCCTATGCTAACACAATTACCTTTAAAAGATGATAAATCACTAATTGGCCTCGTGAATGTTATCACGCTCGAAAAGATAATCTTCAACAAAAATAGCCAAGGAACGAACATTGAAAAGTCGAAGCTGACACAAGAAGATGAAAATCTGTATATTCTGGCAAAAGAGAGACGGAACACATTAACTGACAAGCTTTCAGGCTTGGATGACGAATTGGCTAATGTTGTTATAGAACGAAATTCACTGGAAGAAGTTTCTGATCAGAATTTAGTAGATTCTCTTCGTAGAGTCACTATCAGTAGAAAAGCAGTACCGGTTTTACTTGGCAGTTCATACAAAAATATAGGAGTACAACCCCTAATGGATGGAATAGTTTTGTATCTCCCTTCACCCAACATGAATCCATGCGCAACACTGTATAGTTGCTTTGAGGTAAATGTATTTTTTACGGTTTTATTTTGTTAGCAATGATTTGATTCTCTAAACTTTCGCTATTTTAATTACGCTTTCAGGATTCTCTCTCTGCAAAAGCATTTAAAATTATTCATGATAAGCAGAGAGGACCAATAACATTTGTTAGGATATTCACTGGCAAAATGAAAAAAAGTCAAAAGCTTTACAATATCCAGCAAGGGAAAAGCGAACAGAGTGGCCGCATATATGCTGCTTATGCAGATGACTATATGGAAGTACAAGAAATGGATTGCGGAAATATCGCCGCTATAACGGGACTCAAATGGACAGCTACTGGAGACCTAATAACATGCAATTCTTCATCTGCAAGTCGAGCTAAATCGAAAATGCGAAAAAAGAAGAACGTAAAGCCTGAAGAAGTGGATCATTTTTTCTCGAAATGTGCAAGAGTGCCAGATCCAGTTTTCTTCTGTTCTATAGAGCCACCTTCTTTATCGTACCAAGTGGCATTAGATAATGCACTGCAGGAATTACAGCGACAAGATCCTAGTCTCAGGGTAAACATTTCAAAATTATTTTGATATTTATATTTTATATTGTATTCTACTCCTTGTGAGTGAGAACACAGTTAAATAGTTCTAAATTACCGACATCCCGGATAAAGTCACTCATTAAAATATTTTGCTTGTTGTAAATCGCGATATATCTGGCCTCTTGTTGGATTGCAAGGATGTCAGCGATCGACTGCGCCATAAGGATTGCCGCTGTGTTGGCGTTGCCGATGAGATTCGATCATGCAGCAGTCGTGCTGGACTGAAATCTCCTATTGGAGCTCAAGCTGTATATCTCCGTGACCTTTGAGACGTTGAAGTTTATTTGGGATTAATCCGGGTTTGCCCCTCTTGGGCCTTGAAGGCTTTGCATGATTGCCCGATTCTCCGCTTTCGTCGGGAGCTGTTCCACACCGGACTTATCCTCTTCAAATTAGTTTAGGTTTTCCCTGTCCAATAATGTCCAATAATTTTCGATACTCGTCCTATAAGCCCTATATAAACACCTGTGGTTGTTTAAAGATTTCTTTAAGCTAAGGTACCATAAAGTTACTAGTAGAGACATCCTCCGAGATCTAAATATAAATCAACGCTAGTGCAAATTGATAAACCTACGTTAGCATTGCGGAATATAGGAGAAAATATGCTGATTTGGGTAGGTGGTCGCCTTCTTACCCGACTGTCAAATCGGGAACGAGAGCGCGCATTAGTGGGCGGTAAAATTAGAACCTGTGTATCTAGGCAATATAAAGAACTACCAAAAAAAGAATAGTCACTAACTTCTCCTGCTGTTTGTGTGAAATGCTGTTGTTTCAGGTCTGTTGGCAAGGCATCGAAAATCTCCGAAAATACTGCGAAAAAGCCTACCGTCCACAGGACATTCATTGCGCTTTAAGGAGGGGGTTGCTCGAAAAAACTGGTTTTAGCTGGTTCTACTTGGGGGCTCAAAGAGTTGGGATTCGCCCGTGTTATTGTTCGCTCAATTCTTTCTTGCACGTTTCTACCCGTGCGGCGTTCCTTTCTCCATGGTACGCCGTCGGGGGTCGAACAATTAAAAAAGGGAGAAAAATAAACTCGCCCTAAATCTGCCTGTGATCTTGTTGTTCTCCAATTGCTTCGTCTAATAAAGGCCCAACAATTGGGCAAAGTAACTAATCAAAAACGAAAATAAACTAATCCAGGGGCTCTTTTATGCACAGGTTTTAATTTAGTTCACTTCTATAGGGTTTCTTGTGATAGGTTTAAAGTATCCATTTGTTACCACTTGAATGATTCCCAACAATTCTAAAACAGCTTTCAAAAATTTTTGCATTCTAATATAGAAATAAAATATATCTCATCCATTCTCCTTGCCATTTGAGGCATACATGAATAAAGACAAAAGGATGTAACTCTGCCAATTAAAATGCATTTATTTAATTTGATTAATAATTTTCGCTTACACCAAGCACGTCTCCTTCCTTATTTCTTTCAGGAAAGTCGGTTGCTTGTTGCTCCCCCGTCGCTTGCACTTTTATGTAATAAATTGGCAAATTAATTTGATTAGACACTAAGTTTCGGTTAAATGATCATTTATCATTTAAGAAAATAATATTTAATCAATGATTACATAACAGTATAGAGTACTTACCCTTACGTTGATAGATTTTTTATTATAAAAGGATTTCAATCGTGTGAAAAACTGCGGATCTTGCCGACGTTTCGTGAACTTTGTAGTCCACTTCTTCAGGATTAACCTGACATTGAGCTATCAGGTTAAGTTATCCTTATAAATACTCTCTACGATCCTTGTGCTAGGCCAGATCGCCCCAGCGTGAAGACTGGTCGTATCTGATTAGCCAATTGAGTCTTTGTTTTAAGCCCGGCAGGGTGGAAGGTCAAATCAAATTGGTATTATATCC
Source organism: Druon quercuslanigerum (assembly GCA_010014905.2). Lineage (NCBI taxonomy): Eukaryota > Metazoa > Arthropoda > Insecta > Hymenoptera > Cynipidae > Druon > Druon quercuslanigerum. The sequence continues at coordinate 17,851 of JAAAKG020032408.1, forward strand.
ACTGCCCATATTTATGTTACTAGGATGTCTTGGAATTGAATGTGAATCTGTTGTATCTTCTTGATAAATTCAAAAGAGTTTTAGACGTGAGTGATATAATTTCCTGTGAGATGACTCTGTTCTTTGGCATTGAAGCTTTATAGGTTGTAACTTAGTGAGTTCATTGCACGGACGATTGATCTGAGTGGAATGTTCTTTTTGTAGATTTTTGGGAGTATGTAAAGTATTGCAGATATGAGATTAGTAGATATAATAATTGAGGTATTGTTTTTCTGTCAAGTGTTGAGTCTTTGAGAAGAGTTTTTGTGGGATCGTTTTTAAGTTTTTTATATGTATCGTCAGTTTTTTTGTTAAGCTTGAGGAGGAAAGTAAAGGTTGGCGTAAGATGTTGGCCGTTTTTTATTCTTTGCAGAACTGGTAAGCGGGCGCATAAAATATGGTAAAATTGAAACCGTGACCCGAACTGTGCTTCCACAACAATTAAACTGACAGGTAACCTACTTGCATCTACGGCAATTAGACAATGAGCGAATAAAACGCATGGTGCGTAGTTTTCATGGGAGTGACAGATCTACAATACAATCTTTACGCTGTGCACTGTTGTCTAATACCCCTCTCACAAAAAAATTCTCGCACAAGATGTTACTCTGCTCCTAGTTATGGGCTGAGGATGAACCTAAAATTACGGAAGTAATGACCTACGCGTTCCTGTCGTTCCCATGCTTTCAGTCTATAGTATGCTAGAACTTGTGAAAGAGAGACTGCTTAGCTTGTACTTTTTATCGACCGTGACGTTCCTATGTAGTTTGATTTGAAATGATTATGTGTAATTAAAGAGGAATCGATCTAAAGTCCAGCCGTCTATTTTTTACACCTAGTGGGGCAATATGCGTTTTGGAAAATGTTGTTTAACCGAAACGCATCGATCATCCTTAGAAATAAAGGTGCATTAATTGAGTACAGCATTGACGGATGGGAAGCGCTTTCGGAATCTTAGTCGAGTGTCTCATGCACGTTCTCTTTCGATACCGTTGCTTTTTGATTCCTTTCTCTCCCTATACACCCTCTTATTCTTCTAATCACACACGCATTATGAGACGGTTGATTTCACCTGTCTTCTCACTAACATCTCATCAACCGGCTCCGGTTTATTAGTTGCGCGGAAATAAAACTCCAAGGAACCAGACAGGATATATGGACACTATTAGTGCCGAGTGATGATAAACCCCATATTGTATCACCAGAGTCTTTCGAACACTCTTTTTATGAACTTTATAACCTCTAATTACGATTATATAGTGTTGCCTGAGTTCAGTCCAGCTTCCGCGACATTCATGCAATTCCACGTGTCCAATTTGAAAAAATCTTAACCAGGCGTCAAAATAAATCGCGTGTCATGCGGTTTTTGTCTTACTAGTCTGAACCAAAATGATAATCGTCTTTAGCTTTGAAAATATTCCTGTCGAGCTCCGCTGATTTTTCTCCTGTGCTTTCTGAATCCGGGCTTTCAGGAGTGATTACTCGAGATAGATAAGATTTAATGCTTTCTTCTCACCCCTGATACTGAAGTTAAATCCGAGTGTTTCAACAGCCTCCCCCGCTGCCTTGTACAGAAACGCTCCTATGCCCGCTTCTTCATGATTCCTGACCATTTTAAGAAGAGGGTCTCTTCCA
>JAAAKG020032419.1:0-19523 GCA_010014905.2 Druon quercuslanigerum
CCATATATCTACAAAGATCTATAAATAATTATTATTTGCTATGAAAAGTTATGATGATGTACTACTCAAAATTTAGGGATAAAGGTCGAGCATATTCGCATGCTTTTAGATTTTCCCCTAACACTTAAAATCTTTAAACAGTATCCTTTGTACTTAATGAGGAATAAACTGCAAAACATACAAATTTGTCAATTTTTCAATTAATAATGTAGAAATAAATTTGGAAAACATTAGGTAAAAATGACCCCCTGCTGGCAAGGGAGGGCTGCAGCAGTCTGGGGATCCCTCGGCTGCGTGAGGGGCAGTTGGGTAGTGTTGGTAGATTTAACAGGTAGATGGTGATCAAATGGGCACAGCCCGTATCAGATATCTGTGACAAATTCGACATATCAGAGTGGTGAAGCGAAGAAGGAAGTGCCTGATTCGTGAATCCCCTCCCTCCTTTTCTAAAGTAGCCTATAGGACGCGATTCTCGCACGTTTCGTCCATACTCTAAATGTATAAATCTCGCTTGTAAAAATGATAATCGTGAACACAATTGGCGCTACATTTTTTAACGAAACGAGATATTTTTCATTCTAGTTTTCTACTTCACTAATCCGTATCATAGCCATATAAGCCTTTAAATAAATTTCCGCTTATCCCCGATATCTTCTGGTACATTGGGGTGCGCGTAGGTACAAAGAAACAAAAGAAGCTTCAATTTTTAGCGAACTTTTCTATATTTTTTTAAACTATCGGAAACCCTGATTGTTTCAATGTCGAAGTCGATGCATATTCACACCGTGTGTGACAAGAGTGCGAGTTTTACTGTATTAAGAAATATTATATGAAATATTATATACGTCGGGCGTCGTTAATTGCGTGCGAGAATCCTCAAATCGAACGGTCAGAATTTATCATTGACCTTTGACTAGATACTCTTACGTTTATGTGATTTTAGACTGTTAAGAAAAGAAACACGGTACCGTCTCAGCACCCGAACCAACAAAAAATGGTATAGGTCATGTACCACTTACCCGATCCCTACCTTACCGACATTTTTTCCGACAGCTTACGTCCGCACGAGTTGAGATATCGATTTGAAACTTTGGGAAATTAAATAAAAGCTTTTCATTTAACTTCCAAACTTTTTAACTCGATAAATGGGTTTGTGTGGATCTAAATTGTTACGAAAAAATATCGGCAAGGTAGGAATCGCGTGAGTATTACATATATATTATTCGACTGGTTGAGACGGTTCCGATATAAAGTTACCTATTACGTTATGACGTTATTTTTAATCAAACTAACGTAGAGAGACCTATTTATACATATATCCACTACTACCACCACCACTGCTACTATTACAAATTACACTATTACAATGCTACTCCTATCCGTTACTGTAACTGAACAGTAGCTCACCATAAGGACACAAGCGCTATTTTGACGATTTTTTAAAAGAGAGAAAAAACAGTCTCAAAGTCAGATTTTCAATAGAGAAACCCCAGAAAAATACACTTCCTAGATGCATTAATGCTGAATTAATTAATTAATTAATTAATTAGCATCCAAACCTGATAACATTTTCAATCAAAATTTTCAGACACAAATTAATTAATTAATTAGTGCCTTAAAAGCTTTATTGAAAAATGTTATTAAGTTTGGATCGTGCTTAAAAATCTAATGTTCACTTCCACATGAGTAGTGTGTTTTTTAGTTGGATTTAGCTTTTTTCTATTAAAGCTCATGACCCTAAAAAAAATTGCGAAATTCCACGGACCTGATAAACAAGAAAAATATATATTTCAACTATCGAAGTAGAAAATTATTTTTAATCGATTTTCATTCTTTCTTCAAAAATGCAAATTCTCTTACATTACAAATAAACTTATTAATTAATTGATAAAAAAAGATTTGTTAAGAAAAAAGCGACAATCATGCGAAAAGCAAGTTTTTGATTTTAAAAGAGCATTTAAAATGTATATTTTTTCATAATGCAGAAAAAATTTAAGGTCTTATCTAAATATTTATATAAATAAATTGCAATAAAAAGACTGGGTCCTTTTTCATGAAACTGATCTAATACTGTGTCCCAGGAATTTCCGAATTTTACTTTAGGGTCGGAAAATTTGCAAATTTAACTAACAGGCACTATGAATAGTTTGTGTGGACCAAATTTTTCGAAATGCGGAAAAAATGTCTAAAATAAAATTTTATCGTTTAGGAAATTTAGAACTATACAAATGTTCCTTAGTGTTTTTTCTTTCATTTTCCTGATTTTCAAGTTTATATCTCAATTTATGTGGACGTAAGGGACCGTCCATAAACTACATTAACCTTTTGGAATTTAGAGATTTTTTTCGAAATATGCATAATTATGGTAACGTTTTCAGTACATTTTCAGATGATAAATATTTTTGGTAGCAAATTAAGCTTTATAAACAAAAATTATGTTTTTAGTTGAAAGTTCAACTTTTTGGTTGACAATTGTTGAATTTGGTTTCAAAATCGTTTTTTTTTCGGTGAAAAATTAATCTTTTTGTTTAAAAATTTATCTTTTTGGTTAAAAATTTACCAACTAGCTTTTGTAGTTGAACTACTTTCCTAAAAACTAAAAAAATTCTTTCTTTCTTAAAACTTCAAGTTTTTGGTTGAGAATTCTTTAATTTTTCAAGGAATATGTATTATTATCAGAGAATAATAGAAATTTGCTTTAAATTAATTTTTTTATGAAAAAAAATCTCCTTAAATATTTGATTAAAAATTCGTCTTTTTGGAAGTAAATTAATCTTTTTGTTAAAATTTTTTTTTTAGTTAAAAATTCTACTTTTTGCTTGAGAATTCTTGAATTTTGTTTAAAAATCGTTTTTTTCGGTGGAAAATTAATCTTTTTGATTGCAAATTCATCTTTTTTGATAAAAATTTAACAACTAGGTTTTAAAGTTTAACTACTTTCTTAAAAATGCTTTTTCTGATTCAAGATTCAAAATATTACTTTAAAGTACATTTTTTTGTTGGCAAATTGAACTGATTTGTTTAAAATTCCTTTTTTGGTTAAAAAATGACTTTGGTAATTAAAAATTTACCTATTCGGTTTTTGGTCAAAATTAGTTTTTTTAAAGTAAAAACTCGACTTTTTGTTAAAATTGAACTAATTTTTTGAAAATTAATCTATTTGAAAATTCAACTTTTGTGTTGAGAGTTCTTGTATTTTGTTAGAAATTGTCATTTTTTGTATAAAATTAATTTTTTCATCATATCCAAATATACGGTTGTCGACAAGAGGGAGGAGTCAAAAATTGCCTAAAATTCGTAACGTAGTTTATGGATAATCCCTAAGTGCTCAGAAAATGGAGGATACATTTTTTTTGATCGAGGCGCATGTTTCCAACTTTAGACGGTTTTAATATAATTTTCGAAAAAATGGCGCTGTTGTCCTTTTGCACGGCTACCCTCCAAATATGTATATTGTGACCTCCGTCTGATATTGTAACCAATACCACTCTTACAAATATGACCATCTTAATATCCGCTGTTGCAAGATTCTGCAGGTAGTCATAACCAGAAACTATCTTATTGTACCAGCACTCGATAGAGATTTTCACACCCAAGATTTCAAATTTTCCGAAAGAAAAGACATTCCCCGGGATAAATTATTATAGAGTCAGTGATAGCGAAAATTTATATAGAATTGATTCGTAAATAGTTGATTTTAATTATATTCGCATTTCCATTACAATTTAGGGCCCGAATCACAGATCCGTCCTTCAAATTCAAGCGTTAAGAAAATTTAGAGCGCCAGAAAGTTATAACCGGTTCCTTGATCCACGCCCTCAATTTTTAATTCGAATCCAAAGACTGATATTTTCCTACAATATTGTTCTATAATTAATTATTTTATTCATTCAATATACCAATATATTTTTGGACTATGTTAAAAATCGCTCTTACGAAAAAATATTATAGGAAATTCAGTAGAGGCCTATCATTTTTTCGCGGCTGTTGGAAATTATTATAAGAAAATTAGTATAGCAACAAATAATTTTGAAACACTAATAGGAAAGTACATAAAAATTGTGATATTTTTGAGAATTTATCACATATTAAGGAGCTCTATTTAACAACGCTCTAATAAAACTTAAATACTGTCAGTATATTTTTTATACGTATATTTTGTAAAAAATAATCATAGGATTTATATTTCATTATGGATTGTTAAGCAATGGTCTTAGAATGTGAATAATTCTCATTAATACCAAGATTTTTATATACTTTCATATAAGTGGTATAAAATAATTTATTTACATTATCTCTATATTTTTTTAGAAAATTTTCAAAATATAATTATCATTTATTCCTATACTGATTTCGCTTTAATGATTCCTATAATAATGTCCGATTATCGTGAAAAAATTAGGAATTTTCGTATAGGAAATATTTACGGGGACGGAAATTTTTAAAATTACAAAATGGATAGGCTTGTAGATAATGATGACACGGAACTTTTTTCTATTTTCTGTTTGCTTATCAGATGAGTATTTTTAATTATATGCTATAAAAACTGAAACAAAATCGGCTCGAAATTCAATTACTTTTTAAGAAATAAATCATCGTAAGTTGGGCAAATATTATCGGAATTATTTCAAGCTTTGGTGTCCACACTAAATACACCCTATCGATGCCTACAAACTGAAAAAATACTGAAAATTGCCTATTGTTTAATAATATTTAATTGCAAATTGAAACCTATCGGTCACCTCGTTTTTTCAGATTCGCCGACAAAAAGTATCGAGGGAACTTTATAGTTGAAACTATTTCCAGTGAGACATTTGTTCCTCATTACTAAAGGAAGTTTTTGGAAAATTTTCAGATTAATTCAGTTAAAACTGAAGGAAATATCCATTTTACAAGAAAGCAGGTCATGTCGCCAGAGGCTAGCACGCGTTGAGTGCTCACTGAGCTCTCGTTGGCGGCGCGGCGTGGCACGATTTCTTGTACAATGGATATTTCCGCCAATTTTGAATGAATCGGTCTAAAAATTTCCAGAAATCTTCCTTCTTTCTTCTTTCTTTAGAAAAACGAGGTTACCGATCAATATCAATAATATACCGATAATATTTGCCCAACTTACGATGATTTATTTCTTTAAAAATAACTGAGTTTAGAGCCGAATTTTTTTACAGTTTTTCAAGTTTGTAATTAAAAACACTCATCTGATAAGAAAACAGAAAATAGAAAAAAGTTTCATCTCATCCTTCTCTTAACGCCTATATTTAAAAAAAGATCCATTTTGTGACTTTAAAAATGTCTGTCCCCCCAGACGTATGGACAATAACTTCATACGATCTCGAGCGTTGGGCGAGTTTCTCTATCCAGACCCTCAATTATTATTCTTGTTGATTGTAAATTTTGAAAAATATTAATCCAACCCTTTTTTAAATTGAAAGAAATAATTCGTATAGTATTATCGAGATCACTTTCTCTATGAATCTTCTCCATGTTCTGTAAAATGATTAAAAATGATCACAATAACCTTTCGTATGTGAGAGTGCGCAGGTATGTGTCTCAATATAAACATATCTACGTACTTAAATTCGTGTACATGCACAATAGCTATATATATAATATGTGTGTCATGTTCCCTAAACATGTGTAAGTGTACATTTGGCAATACCTGTAATAAACAACTTCCTGTTATTCTGAAATACTCTCTTCAATTCTCAATCAATTAATTAAATTGAAAATTAGTCAAGATCTAGCGAATTTTTTTTTCTTAAGAAATGATAAATATAATAAAAAATATAAACAAAAAAAGTAATAAAAATAAGTTACTGCAGTATTATAGAAAAATGAATGCGTCCATTTGCAATATATTTGTTTTAAAAAATTGACTAATTTTCAATCTACTTGAGTGCTTTAGAGTTATAAAGAGGTCTTTCGCGTTTTTATTTTATTTCGTTTATTATTCACGCCGCCTTTCGTAAGAGAAATTTTATTCGTGTGTACCTACCTTCTTAGGCGGTAATAAGAAATAAGCGTTATTCCGAAATTTGTGTTCATCATTACTATAAGCCGACTGATGATTATTCTCCCGGCTTTTATCTATAATTCGAAGATGTCATCTCTTATCCTTCATACTTTTTTTCTCGCGAGGTATTAAATAAAAACAAAGTTATAATATAAAAATGAGCGTTTTTATTTTATTGAATGAAGCTACCATATATATAGTATAATTATACTCATTCAATGACTTTTTTTAAACTTAAGAAATAAATTATTCAATTTATTCAAAAACATTAAATATTTAGCAGAACAAAAGAAATAGGACCTAACGTTAACCATATAAACAATTTAAAAGTCCATTATTAAATAAATTTTGGTATGTTATAGGTTTTTAAAATGTTTTTAAATGATACTTAACAAATTTTCATTTAAAATTGAAAGCCTTGGCAGTATAAACAAAATATATTGAACTATTTTAAGATCGAAAGTCCAATTTTGGGACCACCATAATAACTATTCGTTTGGAAAATATTTGTTTTACTCGTAGTCAATTTTTATAGGATTAAACACGACCCTGAAATGTAAACTGCTGATATTTTACGTATTTGATTTTGATTTTGGCCAGCGAATTTTATAAAGTTTGAAATATCACATTTTTTAAATGTTGATATTAAAATACTTGATAATTTCCAAATTAAATTAATGTGAGAAATTGTAGGTTTTTCGAATAAAGTCGTTTAAGATTGTACAATATTTTTATTTATTATTTACCTAATTTAAACAATCACTAAACTTTTTCGAGGGGGCCTACAGTTTAAGGTGGGATCTGAACCACCAGATTCGGTAGAAGTTCATAGAAAAATTTCCATTAGTAAAGACTCTAGTAACCTGCACTTAAAACGTTGAAAATCAAACAATTTTATATCAGTTAAAAAATGTGCTAAAATATTTCGAATGTATAATGAGGAAAGAATTGAACTTGTATAAGTTTTTAGTAAAAGCGCTCAAAATTAAGAAATATGAAATTGAATGTGTTTGAAGTAGAAAAAGTATTTATCAGAAGGTCTAAAAATTGAAGAATTACAAAATAAAGTTTTGAAAATTGGACAATTTTATTATAAAATAGTTAAAATTTGATCATTTATAATTTAAAGCCTTCAAAATTTTATAATTTTATTTTGAATTGACGAATCTAGAAGTTTAATGATTTCATATTAAAATGTCGACAATAGGATACTTTCGAAACAATAAAAATGTAATATTATCATATTACAATTTTAGAAATTAGATCATTTCACATTAACGTGAATTAAAATTATAAATTATTTTTAAATAAAGAAATTCAAAATTAAATAATTAACAATTTGGAAATTTTTTAACATTAAAATTTATTAGAAACATTTTTCTAGGATCAAAAAATAAATAGCCGGTCATTTTCAACACTCAAAATGAAAACATTTTCAATCACCTATAAATCTTTCAAATTGAATTGTTTGTAAATAACGTCCCAAACCAAAAGTAATTTTAAATGGGAAACATCAGAAATAAAAAAAGTATATTAAGGAATGTTGAAAAAAAAGTGAATACATTTTCGCATTTTCTGACTAAAAATGTGGTTTTTGCAACAAGAAAAAGTCAGTTTTTTTCACTATTTAAAATTGAAAATTTTTCAATATTGTAAACCATTGAAGTTAAATTATTCGAAAAACTTTGCAAATTATTTTAATTTGTAACTCTTGAAGTAATTAAATTCAAATTTTAAGAGAAAAAAGTTAAACAATTCTGAAGTTCGTTTAAAAAATTAAGCATTCTTAAATTAGGATCTTAAAACTAGAGTCGTCGAAAATAATTAATGTTTAAATTGTGCATCACAATTTAAAAAATGCAATAATTTTAATTATATAAAATGACATCACTATAAGAGCAAATTTTTTTGTTCACAAGACGTCAAAACTGATGTATAATGGTGAACTGTCACATTGACATGAGAGAAAAAATTACAAAACAAAGAAAAACAAGAGAAGCGTGCAGAAAGAAGGTAGCTGCAATCTGGATAAAACAAATAAATGAATTGGAATTTTATTTATTATTAATTTTTGTTATTACTAAAAAGAGCAGATAATCTATTTGCAACACAATCTTATTTAAGTATATTACAAAATATTATAAAAATTATGCAACTCTTAGTAGGTCTTAAAAGATAAATATTATAATTTTAATATAATATATTTATTTTAGGAGCTTCAAATTGCGCTAAAACTCTGCGAAATATGCTTAAATATAAAATCCGTAATTTAATCCATTCAAATCTTCGCGGGTATTTTATTTAAAGACCCACATCAATCTTCCTGTCCAGACGTCGATAATGGAGATTTCAATCTTTCCAATTCTACGCATGAATAAAATCGAAAAAGGTGGCGCTGAAATCGCAGAAAGAGGTCCAGAAAGTGTGTGCATTCGGTATTCGGCGGGCGTTTAGCACGAAATAGTTCCAAACGTGCTCATGAATCATTGGAAGATTTAAACTCAGAAAACCGTTTGAGTCACTCCCCCCTCTCAAATAATTAGAAAAATTCCTTGATATCCCCCACTCAATCTATTTGCCAATTTAACGCCATTTCATCGATCGTCTTCCATTTCGCGATTGTCCTTCAATTGGCGCTGTCTGAGCGTTTTTCAAGTCGCCCTTGGTTTCCAACGAACGATATATCCCTGCGCGGCACGCGACGACCGGGAAGGAAGTCAGCAGCGTGGGAAGGGGGTACGTCGAGCAGTAGATTCGGTGGCTACATGTGGGCATCTGCCGGTCGCGACGAGTCCATTAACGTATCGTTCAACGCATAAAACTACATTTTTTTACACGGAGTGCCAAGGGCTCATAACTGCCACGCCATGCAGATGGACCCGACCACGTTGCAGCTGATACAGGTCCTCGAAAAGACCGTTTCACCAGGTAAGAATTTGCCGCGACTTTGCGTCGAAATAACCAGGTGCACGATGCGAAAAATTTCACGCACCTCGTACCGATCCTCGTGTCCATCAGTCCCGATGAATCCAGATTCATTTCTCACTCAATCTTGTCTTACTCTTTCTGATCTCGAAAAATTATCATTCCACGGCCATGATATATCCCAGTTATCTCTTCCCGCTTAACCAACGCTCCTGCTCGATGACAAACTCGTCCCTGCCAGTTGCTGCGTCAATCTCACATTTTTTCCGCTTATCGCTGATCGCTCCCCGAAAGCCCATATTTCACGAATATCGGGTTATTTTTGCACATCGTAAAGATAGTATCACGAATAATTCGACTGTTGCTAAGGGCTTTGTCTCCTACAGGAAAACTATTGACAGTCCTCCATTCTCCACCTTTAACGTACTCCCTCGCCGGCATTGTAATATCACCGCGTGCGGATTTCATATTTAACCTATAAAAAATGTTTTATTTCAGGCATTTCGCGGTTTTAGAAGTACAAAAACAGGACTTTCTATCTCGGATGGAGAATATAGGATTATTTCAATGTGATCCAAAAGTCGTTTAATATTTCCAAGAACTGGAAGGAGTTTATTGTTAATTTAATTGTATTATATTGGCGTATTTGGTGGTTGCAAAAAGTTAGATCGATAGACGTGGTTTTTTTTTTATCGAAGATTAGTTATATATTACATGTACATTTCGCAATTTCGACATTTTGTTTGAAAAATATATTCAGCTCACATGTTTATTTTCAAATTTCGAAGTGTTCGTTTTCTGAAAAAAGAACTTTTAATGTTTTTTTTAAGTTGGTCAAAATTAATCCGTGCCCACTGGCTTTTGAAATTAACATTGGATTTTAAATTTGAAAAGCTGATATTTCGATCAAAAAGATCAAAACGTACTTTTTATTAAATTTTTGTAAATTAAAGTTTATCGCCTGTTAAGGAATGTTCGAGGAATAATTTTCAGGATAAAACTTTGCTACATACTGCGGACGGTATTTTCTCGAACTTTTTCGACGTGAAATATTTATATTCGTTAAGTGACATGGTTCCCAGTATTGTATAACTAATTTTGAATTTTGATTTTACCGCATAAATGATACATTCGATAAATTTGATAAATAATATTCCTTGATTAACAGGTTTAGTAGTTATTTAAGTAATTTTCATTTTTTTGTTAACCCTTTATAAACCCTTTTTAATTTGTTAAAACCATTTTTTCCCTTCAATTAATCTTTAAAAGTTACCACTTTCGGGAATCAATAACGCAGTTATGAATGCTAAAAGTGATTTTATCTCTGAAAGAAAGTTTGTTATTGTTTAAAGAATAAGTATTCACTTGCGAATTTTCATATGCAAAGTGGATAAATATCAAGTTTCTTTAATATCTTACAATATATCTTTTATTATTCATAATTTATTCTTGTATTAGAACTTAAACCCGATTTTTTTGACAAGAATCATTTTTAAACCTTTATTATTTAGTTATGTCATGGATTTATTTTTCAGATTCGAAAAGAGATTCGAAAAAAATAGGAATTTTTCTATCTTTCCTTTGGAAGGGAGGAAGTGGTATTAATTGTTTAAACAATTTCGAACTTTCATGGAAAATATCACTCATAACATTGATTACCAGCAAAATTGTTTAAAGAAATTATATATGTTTAAGTAATTGCAAAATATCCTAAACAAAAATAGTAACTTTTCATGATTTTGTGGCCGGGGGGGGGGGGATTTAAGCAGTTGGAATTTCATACCACTTTATTCAATCATTTATCTCGAAAAACGTAATTTCACAATTTACTGTAAAAAATTGTTGAGCAAATAATAATTTTTAAAAAGCCATTTCGGATTTTTTGGGGCATTTTCCGGGCACAACACAGTGGGGGGGGGGGGGGGTAAACTGATTTAGTGGTTTTTACTCCTTGTTCATACCTACAAAGGGGCCTGAACTTTAATTTAGAAAAAGTTAATAACTAGTATTAGTTTTTCTATTTTTTTTTATACGAGCCTTTCTTTAAAAAAAAAAACAACTCGGGAATGAAATGAATTCAAAGTAGAATAATCAGGATTGCTACAAGAACTGGAAAATTCATGGAATTTAAAAAACAATGAATAAACTTACAAAAGTCATAGAATTAAAAAAAAAATACTGGAAAACCTGGAAATCGTATAATTGTGAAAAAATGTCTGGAACATATTTAATCGTATCTATTTCAGAGTCTTAATAATTTAGTGTTTTATCGCGAATTCTTTATTTGAAAATTGGAAAAGAAAACTCAAGAAAAGGCAAAAATGAGACAAATTAAGAATTAAAGAATCGTGAACTGATTAAATTTTGATAAATTTTAATATAGACAATCTTATTAGTTCTTCCGATCTAAAAATTTTATTTTAACTTTGTTAAAAAGTTCAAAGTTGTTTAGATTGCTTTTATTTTCAAATGCAATCCTACTCTTTGCATACATTTTTCTTAAATTAATAAAAATAATAACATGGTTATCATTACAGAATACTGTTTTTCACTTTAATACAAATATTGAAAATTGTTTTGAATTCAATAAAATTTATTGATAAACTATTATCATTGAATTATAATTTGTTACAATTCAATTAATTGGCTGAATTTAAAGAAAAAGTAGACCTGACATTTTTTCAAAATTAAGCCTGAAAAAGTCATTGAATTTTGTAACCAGGCTCTTGAAGCAACCCTGATAATTAAATATGTGAAAATCATCAGTCACTAAAATGTAATAATATTTCAATTGAGTGGCTTCTAGAATGAAAAATTGTAAATAGAGTGCTCGAAATTAAATTATTTAAAATTCGAACTTTTTAACAGCAGTCCCATTCCACTTCCTTTAAACTTAGAATCTCTTTTGCAAGAAATGACAGTATTAGATTTCATTAATCGATCTCGAAATTCATAACATTTATTTATTTTATCATTTATTTTATTTTCAGATAAAAATGAACTCGAAGCAGCACAAAATTTCCTCGAACAGGCAGCTCAAGCGAATTTCGTAAGTAGTTTAACATATAAAATAACAAAAGAAGATTCTTCTATGCAAAAAATATTGAAATTAACAAAATGTTATCTTTTACAGAATGAATTCGTTCAACGACTCAGCGGCGTGCTCGTCACTCCAGCTGCTAGCGTCGTTGCACGCATGGCAGCCGGATTACAACTTAAAAATCAGCTGACGTCAAAAGATTTGGCCCTAAAATCCCAATACCAACAGCGATGGCTCGCTATTCCTGCAGACAAAAGGGAATTTATCAAGAACAATGTGAGAAAACTTCTTCTTTTAGTCTTTCGGAAAGAAAGGATTGTCCATAAACTACGTTACAAATTTGAGTTTTGAAAGCTCTGTTTTCAAAAAACTGACCCCTTTCTCGTTTTTTCGCTCAAATGCGAACTAAATTAATAGAATCCAATAGTGCGCAACTACTTTTATTTGAAGTCTACTCTTATATTTTTGATTTTGAATTCATCGTGTTCGGTCAAAAACGGTAATATTTAATTGAACATTTTATTATTTTGTTAAAAATACAACTATTTTGTTCCAAAGTCATCTTTTTGGTGAAAATTTCAGCCACTTTGTTGGAAAATGAAAATCAGGGTAACAAATCATTTTTTTGGTTGAACACTTTTTTTAAGATCCATCATTTTAGTTGGAAATTCATCTTCTTGGTTAAAAATTTAATTATTTTGTTGAAAATTCGACTTTCATTGTCAAACCTTAATCTTTCTCGAAAAGGCATACTTTTTGGTTAAAAATGCAACTCTTGGGTTCAAATGAGTCTGTTAGGTTGAGAAATTATTTGTTTAGTTCAAATTTCTTCTTTTTTGGTTTATTTTTTCATTTAATCATATTGCCTAAAAAATTAACTTCTTGATTTAAAGTTCAACAAATTTCGAAAAAAATAATCTTGGTTAAAATTAATAGTTTCAGTTCAAATGCATGTTTTCGTGTCGAAAGTGCAACTATTTTCTAGAAAGGTAGTCTTTTGGGTTCAAAATTCAAGAATTTGGTAGATAATTACATTTTTTGTTGAAAATTGAACTGTTTCGTTCAAAATTTAACTATTTGGTACTAAATTAAATTTTTTTGTAAAAAAAAATGATTTTTTTGGCTGAAGATTCAACTACTTTGTAGATAATTCGTCCTTTTGGCTTTAAATCCAGAATTTTTTTTTAAATTAGTGTTTTTTTTTTTTTTTTTTTGTAAAACATTAATCTGAGTTGAGATTTGCCTCTGCTAGAATTTTCAACTTTTTTGTTGAAAAATCTTTCTTTTTTTCGAAAATTTCACTATTTGACTTTATGGTTAAAAATTCAACTATTTTGTAGACATATAATTTTCTATGGTAGAAAACTTTTCTTGATCAATAATAAATTTTTTGTTAGAAATTAAACTTTTCTGGTTTGTGGTGGCGTTTGAATTTTTGTTTCGTTGAAAATTCAACTATTTTGATAGTCATATTTTTTTAGTCGAAAAATCAACTATTTTGTTAAAAATTCGTCTTTTTGAATTTAAGATTTATTTTCTGTGGTAGAAGTCATATTTCTTTGTGGAAAATTCATGTTTTTTGTTAGAACATTAATCTTAGTTGAAAATGCATGTTTATAAGACTTACCTCTGGTACAAAATTGAACTTTCTTATTAAAAAATCTCTCTTTTCGAAAATTTCACTATTTGATTTTATGGTTGGCAATTTATCCTATATAAGTTGAAAATCGAACTATTTTGTAGAAATATAATTTTGTGTGGTAGAAAACTCTTTTATTGATTAAAAATAAATGTTTTGTTAGAAACTAAACTTTTCTGGTTAAAATTGAACAGTCTTCGAAAAAATGGGTTGTTATTTAAATTGAAGGTTCACCTGTTTTTGGTTGCGTTACAATACTTTTTGGTTGGAAATTCAACTATTTTGATAAGTCATATTTTTTAGTCGAAAATTCAACTATTTTGTTAAAAATTCTTCTTTTTAAATTGAAGATTTATTTTCTGTGGTAGTAGTTATATTTCTTTGTTAAAAAATATCTTTTTTTTTTTGTGTGGAAAATTGAAATGTCTTCGAAAAGAATGGTCTTTTCGCCTTAAAAATGTAACGCTTTTGTTAAAAATGCAGCTCTTGTTGAAAATTTATCTCTTGCTTGAAAATGCAATATATTTCGACTTCAGATCTTGAAAATTTAGACTGATTCATAGTGAATTCAATGTAGTATTTGCATTAAATTGATTAAAAATAATTTATTGTCCTATTTTCGTGAAAAATTAGCCTATTTTCGCTATTTTGAAATAATTTTAAGCTACGTCACTTGCGGCAGATAATGGGGTGGGAAGCCAAATCTATAGTCGTCAAAAAGCTAGTGACGTAGTTTATAGATGGTCCTTAATATATGATTTAGAAGTAAAAGGTACCGACTATAATGTTATGGTATAAATATCACCACTTAGTAATAATGATTTTACAGATATTAGGAGCACTAGGAACAGAGAACAATAGGCCGAGTTCAGCAGCTCAGTGTGTAGCCTATGTTGCTGTTGCTGAGCTTCCGGTCAGAGAATGGAACGAACTCATACCTTATCTGGTGAATAACGTGACCAACATGAACAGTACAGAAATGGTTAAAGAAGCTACGCTTGAAACCATCGGTTATATTTGCCAAGAAATTGAAAGTGAGGTGCTTGTAACGCAGTCTAACCAAATATTAACAGCTATCATTCACGGTATGAAAAGTTCCAACACATCGAATCACGTTCGACTCGCAGCAACAAGCGCTCTTTTTAATTCTCTCGAATTTACCAAAGGAAATTTTGAAATAGAGGTTTGTATTTCTCAGTAATTTACTTGTCTCTCCAGGCCGGTCATAGGTCGGAGAAATCATTTTAATTTAAAATGCCAAACGACATTCGATAGATGAAATCCGCCACGCGTCAGCAACATTCAATATCCTTATTTATTAAATTTTTTAATAAAATAAGAAAATTGAGCGTCCAAATCTAGCACTCTTTCTTTTTCATAAAACATCTCGAATTCTCTTCTTTAATGTTCCTTAGGACCCGTAAATTAGGGCACCCATTCCCATTAAAATCTTTACAACTCATCCGAAATTTTAGGAAGATCTTAAAATATAAATAATATGTTGTAATCCCTTTTCAAGCCATTAAAATCCTTGGAAATTCCATGAAATGTCATAAATCTTTGGAAATAAATTGAACATTGTTTAAAGCGTTTTAAAATTTCTTGAATTTCATGCAATACCTTGGAATATTTGAATCTCTCGCAATTTAAAATTTCATTAAAACATTATAAAATTCCGTGAAATTTCATAAAATCTTATTATATTCTTCAAAATTTTGTAAATTCGATGAAATCCTTCAATTTTTTGAAAAATGTATTAAAACCCGAATTAAGATAATAATTACTGGAATCCTTTGAAATCTTATAAAGTCCTTTAAAACCGGTTGAAATTCTTCAGAAATTTTTTCAATCTCTTGTGGCCATGTCCTAATTAAATATTGTACAAGATTAAAAGTACGATCTTTGAATATTAATTTTAAGGGAAAATTGAAAACCTGGCCAGGGAGTTTTGAAAATAAACTTTTGCGACCACCCAGAACTTTCTTTACCGCCCGCTTTTCGTTCATTACTTGCGGGCGTATTGCTGTGATTTTATACCTTTTTCTTCTGCTTTCCAGACTGAAAGAAATTTTATCATGGAGGTTGTATGCGAAGCTACACAGTCCACGAACACGCAAGTCAGAGTCGCGGCGTTACAATGTCTTGTAAAAATAATGTCCTTGTATTATCAGTACATGGAACCATACATGAGTCCAGCCCTCTTCCCCGTAAGTATTTAATTCACATCAAGTATTATAAACAAAAGTTTCTTTTACGATCTGACGAAAGATTAGATAGTTTGGCCTTCACCCAGATTACCGAAGGTTGTTAGAAATCTATTAGCTATTAAACTTTTACTGTTCTATAAACGCTTATTTCTAATGTAATAATATTATATTTCATTTTGTCACTTTATTTGAGAAGCAAAAGGTTTTTTCATGTTTCTCCACATTTTTAGAGAAAATTGTGAGAAGGACCGATTTTAGGTCACGAAAATTAGCTTCAGAGCTTATTAATAACTAGCCATTTGAGTCAAAAATATAATATTTGTCCTTCAGTTCAAAAAAATTTTCTGAAAGTAAACTGCCAAATCTATATTTAGAAAATCGGTCTACTAACATTGGAACACAATAAAAGTTATATTATTCAACTATTCGAAATTATGTATAAGGATCGCGATTAAAATTTAAACAAATGTTCTTGGCAGATATAAGTTTCTGATCAACACCTTGAAACAAATTTTGTAATACTGATGGAGAGTTTTTCTTCAATTTAATAAGTATCTAACAGTCCTTCCAATTTGCATTGATTAAAAGTTCTTAGTAAATTAGTTTGTGATCAGTAGAATTTGTTGAAATTCAATAAATTTGACTGGATTCAAACTAAAACGGAAATTAAAAAAAAAGACGAGTTTTTTAAATCACCTATAACAAAGTCTTAATAATTATTTTAGTACTTTCAGAGCGAATTATAAATTTTCTTATTGACTCGAATTAATTTCTTCACTAATAAAAATAATATGATTATAATTCCAGGATTTTTTAGTATTAATAAGAGTTTTTCAAAATTGAATAAGTATTTAATGGTCCTTCACAATTGCATTGATTAATAACTATACAATAAATTGTTGTTAAATTATCTTCTGACCAGTAGAATTGACTGGATTTTAACTAAAAGTATACCTGGAATTGATTTAAAAGTGCGCTGAAAAAATCATCGAATTTGAAAAAAATGGTATTTTTTTTAGTTTCGCCTATTTCAGAGTCTTAATAATTATTTTTGTACTTACAGGGCGAGTGATAAATTTTTGAATTAAAACGAATTAATTATTTTCACTAATAAAAATAATATGTTCATAATTCCATAGTTTTTTATTTATTGTGAGAGTTTTATAAAATTTAATAAATATTTAAGTCTCAAAATTGCATTAAATAATAATTTTAAAAGAAATTGTTGATAAATTAGTCTAAGACCAGTAGAATGCTTTGAAATTTTTCAATTTCAACCCATTCTACTGGGCTTAAACTAATTTTTAATTAATTAATCATTTATCAACTACTTTTTTAAAATTAGAATTGATTGAATGTAACCTGAAAGTAGATCTGGATTTTTTTCAAAAGTAGGCTTAGGAAAACGTGGAAAAGTCTTGGAGTTTTGAAACTAAACTTACACATAACTTATAACACTGACTGGAAATTTTATGTCGAAAACGAGATTATATTTTTCATTAAAGCCAGAATTTAAAGGATAAAAATGAGATTTTCTAAACGTTCTAAATCATCAAAATTAAATTGTTCCATATAAGATCATGCAATGTTCCTTTGGCCAAATTTTCATTTTTTTTATAAAGAACGCCCAACTAGACAGAAAATTATTGATTATTTATTTAATAAATTCTTTTAATTTGAATAATAAAATGTTATTCCTTATTCGAATCATAAAAAATAGGAAACGGTTGGGAATTTAGTTCAGTCGATTGTACTAAAATAAACATTAATAGTGTTTTGATATTTTATCACTCTTAGTTTGTTAAATCTCGAAACCAACTACGAAAAGGCTTTATTTTTTACAATGACGATAGTATAAGTGATGCTATTTTTAATTTTTTTATCGTTCGAAATCTTTATAGTCTTCGAAATCTTCAAATTCGGCGTACACTGAAACTCGTTGACTATTATTTGTATGAAAATTTAAAAATGTATATTTTTAAATTAAAGAAACAATGATTCACGTCTTAAAGTAAGAAACATAAAATCTGTGAATATAATTTGGAACAGGGAGGTTTTGGAAAAGATATCTGTAATTCTTCACTCTTCAAGATTGTCTGTCCTACCTGCAATTGCCAAGAAATGTTTATGTGTCTGGAAAAACCTAGAAATGTCCGGGAAGTGTTTTTTAATCGGGGAATTTTCTCGTAAGCTTGCTCAATTTTTTAAACGGCAATATTTAATTAAATAGAAATGATTCTTCATTTATAAAAGAAGCTTTATATTATTAATGTATTGCACTATTTTGTTGAGAACTTTTTTTTTTGTAATTATCTAATATATTTTTTGTTTCTAATGTTTCTTCTTCTAATGAAGATTTCATTACTTGGTTACTGTTTTGTTAAAAATTCATCTTTCAGCCCCACCTATCTCGAAAACTTTTGATTTTTTGAACTAGTACCCATTAGGATTTTTCGATCAGGAGGCTTTGAACTATATTATATTGCAATTTCAGCCAATTTGACCGGGGTCGGATTTTAATATAAATTGTACGGGGTTCTTTATATATAGAAAATTGATCCTCATGTTTGAAAATTCATTTTTTTTTCTTTAAAATACAAGTATTGCAATTATCTCTTGAT
Organism: Druon quercuslanigerum; assembly: GCA_010014905.2. NCBI lineage: Eukaryota > Metazoa > Arthropoda > Insecta > Hymenoptera > Cynipidae > Druon > Druon quercuslanigerum. The sequence continues at coordinate 18,446 of JAAAKG020032419.1, forward strand.
CATTGTAGTAGTTCATTCATCTTTTTTCGTTGAAAATAAAACTGCATGGTTAAAAGTTAAAATAAATGTGTTTTAACAATAAATCTCTTTTTATGGAAAAAATTTCTTAACTGGAAATTGAACTATCCCATTTTTGGTTGATAACTGATTTTTTTCGATTGAAAAATCATCTTTTTTTTAAATTAATCTTTTTGTTTAAAAATACATCTGTCTTTTTGAAAATCCTAAATTTCTACTTTGAAAAGTTAGGAATTGGAAGCGGTTCAAATTAAATTTCACATAGTACCCACATCACTTTACCTAAATATGCACTGAATTTTTACTATAAGTAGATCAAATAAAAATTTGTTCGTATTATTTTTCAAATTCATAGACTTTAGCCAAATTTAAGAATATCTCGTAATATTAACAGGGTAGCGACTTGACCGGGAAGTTAATTAAAAACCCGGGAATTCATTTCTGATCACAGTAAAGTTCAAGTGTCCATTATTTTAATAACTTTGGTTAATTTATAAAAGGTATTTCGCAGATTTTTCAGATCATCTTAGTATACTTTAATTAAATCTTAATTCATTATTGAATTTTTATTTATTTAGAAATTAAAATGGTTGTTTGAAAATGTATGTACTTGGTGAAAACTTCACCTTTTTCCATAAAATTCAACTATTCCAGTTGAAAACTCATCCATTTTTGGTTGAAAATGGATATTTTCTTGTTAAAAATTAAACAATTTGGATAAAAAGGTGTATTCTTTAATTTAAAATTCAACAATTTCGTTGAAAATCCACAAATTTGGTGAAAAATCGATTTTTTTTTACAGAGAATTATCTTTTATCTTCTTGTTTAAAAGTTCTTTTGTGTTAAAAACTCAATTATTACAAAGTTAAATATTTATCATTTTAGTTGAAAACCAACCTTTATCCTGGAAATAAAATCACTTTGTTGAAAATTAAACTCTTTTCTTAAACATTTTTTTTTTTAAGATCCATAATTTTAATTAAAAATTTATTTCTTTGGTTGAAATGTCAGCTATCCGGTTAAAAACTTGTTTCTTTTTTGGTTAAAAATTATGTTGTGT
>JAAAKG020032430.1:0-19522 GCA_010014905.2 Druon quercuslanigerum
GTATGAAAGAATTCTTTTAGAAATCAAGTCACTAAGAATGAATGTAGTAACCCTCGTTGACGAAAACACGAAAAGAGACAGAGAGATAGCTGAGATATGACGGAGAGTGGGGATGGGAGGAGAAATAGAGACCGACCACGAAGGAATTCTGGCGTCTGACAATGAAAATGCGAGTGTCGATGGACAAAACCTGTCTGACCCAACGCCGGAGGAACGCGAGCGAGTGGGGGCACACAGCAGGGATCAAAGAAATGTACGAACAGACCGACTTGAACTGCCGCATATCCACAGGAGAGAGCCAACAATAACGGAAAGAAGGAAGCAGGGAAGCAGCTCAACGATCAGCGAAGAAAACTTGTGCAAAGCAACGCGCCACATGGGTTGCAACCAAACCAAAAATCAAATCCCGGCTCGTGACGCAATCAGAGCAATCAAGCCTCTGAATGGGCAAGACGATGCCGGAATTGAGGAATTTATCCGAAAAGTCGAAAAAATCTGGCAGCAGTGCAGTCAACCGGATTTACTACTAGATTTTATATTAGTGGAGAAAATTTAACAACAAGCTGAGAGGGCAATCCATTTCAACGATGTATACATCTACGATGACCTATATGAAGTATATGAAGCCCTGCGGAAAAACTTAGAGCAAGTAGGCTCAGTAAGTCATTTAAGAAGTAAGCTTGACAGCTGCCGACAAGAAGCGACGGAAATCACGCAAAATTTTAGCATCCGATTCAGAGGAATAAGGAACGAACTAAAATATGCGGTTGAGTCCTCTCATAAAGGGCCTGTAAAAAGAAGAATTGCTTTTGACATAGAAGAAACTGAGTGCCTCCAGAAATATCTGATGAACTTGAGACGGGAAATAGGCTTGCAGGTCAAAGCCCAAAAACCCAAAAATATCGGAGAAGCCCAGAATATGGCTACTGAGAGTCAACCAAGAGAACTGATCCGTGAACCTCGATACCAACCCCAGAGGGAATTCAGGCCAGCAAATATACAATCCAGATCTCATGCGAACACAACACCAAGGGTCCAAAATCAATCAATGCCACTAATCAGCAGAATGGAGATGAAGTGCCACAAATGTGGAAAACTTGGGCATTTTGCTAACCAGTGTTATGAAAAGCAAAATTTTCAACAGGGACATTTTTCTAAAAGACCACTGAACCCAGTTAGGAACATTCAGAAAGAAGAAACAAATTATTTAGGCCAACAAGAAATGCCTCAGGAAGAAATAGATAAGCAAAAAGTCTACGAGGAAAGGGCAGAATATCAAATATATGCGGAAAACTCCTATGCATACGAGGAAAACGAAGAGATGGAACAGTATACAGCCTATTAGGAGACTCAGGAGCCTCTATTAACCTTATAAAAGAGGACAGCATCCCAGACAAACATAAAAAAATCAAATTTAGAAAAACTTTTGTATGGGAAATGATCGACATCAGACAACAGAAGCCGCGTTCATTCCATACTTCGGGACAAATCACATTTTCCATATTATTCCAGCCGATTTTCCACTACCAGAATCAGGAATAATAGGATTACCATTCCTCAAGAAATATGAAAGATATTCGCTAACGCCCAAATTCTTGATAATGGGCAAAAATAAGTTACCCCTTCGTTAAGACGGGCACTATATAAGAAAACATTACCATCAGGTATGCCTTATCCAAGTCAAGGATACGGATTCAAACGTATGGATTAAAGGGAACGAACAGATCCCAGACGGCATTTACTCTATACGCCAAGGGGAATTATTGGTACCAATTTAAAACTACAAATCAATCCCGTTTAAAATACCAGATGAAATTAAATGTGACAAAATCCTTAATCTACAGTCTCGAGACGAGATTCACAAAAAAGGAGGAAGCGATTGCACCACAGGCTTTGATAGAATTTTAGAACTTAATAAAATACTACAATTAAACCACATCGAACCTTCAATTCGACAACAAATTCAAAGATCGTCACAACATATAATGAGATCTTTACACTACACGGAGACCCATTACGATGTACACAACTGGCAGAGCACGAAGTTACAGTTAACTCAGGAAAGGTAATGAATCTGAGATCACACAAGTTACCAGAAGCTCACAGACTATTCACCTTAGAGCACTCGCAGGAACTTCTGAATAAAGGAATCATAAGGCATTCTCAATCTCCGTTTAACATTCCACTTATGGTGGTACCCAAAAAAGGAAAAAATTAAGAATGGTCATCGACTCCAGGCATATTAACAAGAGTACTGACTAAGATGCATATCCTTAACCGGTTATCGACGATATTTTCGACCAATTGGGACAAGCGAAGTTTTTCTCCGCTTTTGATATGAGTGCAGGTTTTCATCAAATCCCAATGCACAAAACATAAAAAAAAACACTGCATTTTCAACATCCCAAGGCTACTACGAATAAAATCGTATGCTTTTCGGCCTGAAAAATGCACCAGCCACATTTCAACGAATGATAGACAACGCCTCTAGAGGTCTAATTGGCAGATAATGCTTTGCATACACCGATGGCATAGTAATTATAAGAAAAACCTTAGAGGAGCACAATCAAAACCTGATTAAAGTGTTTGAAAGGATAAAGGCATTGGGAGTAAAACTAGAACCAACTAAATGCGAGTATCTATGACCAGAACTTGAGTATTTAGTACATGTACTCACAAAGGATGAAGTGAAACCTAATCCAGCGAAAACTGAAGCTGTGAAAAACTTTAAAATCCCTACAACAGTAAAGGAAATTCAGTCTTTTTTGGGCTTGGCAGCATACTACAGAAAATTCATTAAAAACTTATCTAGTATGGACACCAAAATGCAATGAAAGTTTTAAACAACTAAAAAACGCCTTATGCTCTGCACCAATACTACGATTTCCGAACATCAAGGAAACTTTTACGCTAACAACAGACGCATCAAACCAAGGGTTGGGTGCAGTCCTATCACAGAACGGGCACCCATGCTTATTCATATCAAGGACGTTGAATCAGGGAGAAGAAAATTACACCACCAGTGAAAAGGAATTGTTGGCTATAGTATGGGCAGTCAAACGACTTCGTCAGTACCTATTGAGAAACAAATTTACAATTCAGACGTATCACAAGGCCTTGATTTGACTCCATAACGTGAAAGACCCGAGCTCACGATTACTAAGATGGAGACTCAGATAAGAGCAATACAAGTATGAAGTCCAGTATGTTAAAGGTAAAGAAAATAAAGCTGCGGTCTGTTTATTCAGAATATTTCCGATTACCAGTCCAGAGACACCCATTATAGCTCTAGAAGACACAGACAAAGTAGCACCTGACATAAAAATACTCGACACGTCCATGAAGGGAGAGTTAAATACCTTTGCATTGAATAAACCCAAGCCCATTATCACTGGTCACGAGGAACACGACAGCAGGTTTAAAATTAAATTTCCTGATAGAAGAATCAGCGAGTCCTCCGAGAAATTATCTGAGGAATCGACTGATGAATCAACTAAAGATGAATCAGAAAATTTAAAATACAATGAGCAGGATTCCAACTTATTCGATAATTACTTAGAATGAAAAGAAAACCCGGTGACAAATGAAAGGGTTAAAGTTAAATCCAATGCAGCCGGAAAATTATGGAAACGAATTGAAAGGGATAATATGCCAAATTAAAGCGAGGAAGAATGGCTAATAGACTTGGGTTGGATGATAGATGATTTCAAGCAAAAGAAATTAACCATTATAGGACTACACTTTGGAGACCCTACGTTTACACCCATCGAAAGGGAAGAAATACTAGAAATGATCAACTTTTTGTCCAACTACTACGCAGACTTCAATTTCTACTTGTGTTTCAATAAAACTCGCGATCTAACTAAACATGAGAAGGAAAAGGTAATAAGAGAAGCTCACGGTGATCACTTTGGAGAGAACAATACCATCAGCAAAGCAAGAGCAAAAGCAGAATGCGCAGAAATTGACGAAGAAATAAAAAAGTACGTTAAATCATGCCCTACCTGTAAACTACAAAAGGCAGTAAGGATAACAAACCAAGCTCCAGGTATTATTCCCGATATTCCTCTAAACCCACATAAAAAAGTACCCATGCATATTTTTGGCCCGTTGACAAAGACAAAGAGTGGAAATAAGTATATTTTGAGTATCCAGGACAGGTTAACACGGTACACTTTATTGCTGCCAATGAAAAATGAAACTTCTGAAAGCATTCTGAATAATTTAATGGAACACTACATCTACGTGTTTGGGGCACCGCAGGTCATTCTGACTGATCAAGGGCAGAACTTCTTGTCAGAATTAGCACAGCAGTTTGAAGAAATGTTCAAAATTAAACACATTAAAACTGCTGCATTCCATCCTCAGACAAACGGAAATATAGAGAGAATGCACTTAACATTAAAAAATATGATAAAGACTTCAATGTCAGAAAATAATAATGAATGGGATGAAAACATGAAGTTGATAAATTTTGCAATAAATACTACAAGGAACGAGACTACGGAACTCGCACCTTTCGAAATGACCTTTGGAAGAGACACAAATCTTCCCTCCACAATAGTCCGATCATCTACCCTTACCTACAGCCACCTGATAAGAAAATGGAAAGCTAAACATGAAAAATACTTACAAAAAGCTAAGGAAAGAATCCAGCTACAACAAGAAAAGTCTAAGAGAAGATTGGATGAAAATATAACGCGAACCCATCCGATGTATGAAATTGGAAACCTGGTCAAATAGAAAAATAATAACATGTTAAACAAATTGGAACCCCGCTGGAAAGGTCCAGGCATAATAATACAAGTACTCGATAACAAGAACTTGATTAAAAATTATGAGAACAAAATGATGAAAGTCCACATAGATCAAGTTATGCCGTTTTATGTTTCAGAAATGTGGAAGATAGTTGTGTTCCTGGCCCTAGCGGTAGAGCTCCAAGCTAACTACACACTCACTGAACTAAGAGGGAAAGTATTCGTAGAGGAACAAAACAGGGTCAGCAAGAGGTACCCGAGATAGATTACACTGTATATCTAGCGGAAACAGCTTGTGGAAAGAAATGCACTCTCTATACGAGCTACAACTAACAAGAGGTGGATACAACAGACTTTAAACCAAAACCAAATTTTGCACAAACTGTTAGGCAAACAACGAGCAAAAAGAGGATTAGCCAATTTCGTAGGCGATATCTACAAAACATTGTTTGGAACGCTGAGTGAGAAAGACCTTGAGCAAATAAACAACGAGTTCGACAACATTTATAAAGAAAGTAAACAATTAGCCCGAGTCCTGACAAACCACACTAAAATCCTTAAGATCATACTTGATTCCTCGTCAACGGATTATAAAAATCTAAGAGGAAAAATAAACGCCGATTCAAACGCTCTGCGAAACCTTGGCACTGGAGTAAGCGCAAACACCTTAAATGGTTTTGTAAGCTCCAAATTAATGTTGGCCACTCTGCTAATTGATGAGATGGACGATCATATTAACACAGCAATTAATGCTATCAATGATGATAAGCACGGGATAGTACACCCTCAAATTTTAAAACCCAAGATACTGAAGTCAGCTAAAGGAGAATTCGAAGAAAAACATCGCACCCGTCATCACTTTGATAACAACGAGTCAAACTATCAGCATCTAATTGACATCAGCAAGCTCACTGTAGCTGTCGTGCACGGGTTATTTACCTATATCCTGGATATTCCTGTCTTAAAAAAGGAGGAAGGACTATTGAAACACATAATTCCAATCCCTGAGAAAACTGACAGTGTGTTCTTATCTATCATTCCCGACCATGAATATGTAATACACTATCGCGACTCGTATGTACCAATAGACAGAATAACTATAGAGAAATGTAAAACTATCAGCGAATATCTTATTTGTAAACGTAACCAACCAAACATTAAGTTATCAGAAAGTGAAAATTGTGAATCAAGTCTTTTGAGGCGATATGCGACACCCACTTGCAATCTTTCCCCCTACCTTCTGCATAAAGAAACTTTTATCCGTACCAATGACGGATACACAATTATACCCACGGTAGATATTGATTTAGACATCGTGTGTGAGGGACACGTATAAAATATAATTGTCAAAACTAACGCTCTCGTTATTGGATAAAATTGCCAGCTATACAACGGTTAAGAAAAATTAGATTTACCTAGGCATTTAAAGAGTAAACAGACGTATACGATAAATGTAACTTATGATATTAATTGCGAACACCAAGATCTAGATAAACTTAAAAAAAATTAATACAACTGCCTTGCATTGTATTGTTTGTTTTACACAACAGCAGAATATTAATTACACTCTCTGATTGTATCCCTAAGAAAATTTTTTTTCTTTGTGTAAAGAACAAAAACGACGTACAACCACATGCAGTGACTTACTCGGCAAGCGCTCGACCACTGCTGGAAAGAGTGGGCGCAGGTATCAAAATTAAATCCAGAAGGGTGAAATTGTAAGATTTTGGAGGACCAAAAACTGTCTAGAAAGGGGGGCGTTACGAGAACCTGACTCTCATATCTTATTTACACTACTACCCTTGGCCCATAGGTGCCTCTCTAGAATACAGGGTCATAGCGTAGCGTCCAGGCCTGGTGCATATTCAGTTCTGTTCTAACTCTCCAGTAATAAAGACGTTCTAAAAAGCTATCTGCAATTCAGTTCCTAATATAAAATCCATATGCATTATTTACCACGTAACAATGGCCTAAAAATTATTATTTCTGACTCGGGTAAGCCTATTGGTTCCACATATATATCTGACAGATAATCGTAAAATTAAAAAAATATTAGATATTTTTAACTATTATAAGCTCAAACATGTTCATTTCTGATCCGGATGAGCGGTAAAAAATATATATTGATTCCGCATCAATATATGTGTACTGTACTGTACTCTACTGTAATAATATATGTGTACCTGCTTAGTATAGACCGAATAAAAAATATCCTGTGTTCACGTGTTCACGTTAAAGGGCAGATAGTAATCGTTAAATTCGCAAAATAAAGTAAAATTTTTGGATAGGGCTCCCTACTATAATTCTCGTTATTTCTCGTTATTATTTCTGCTGCAGATAAATGGTCAAAAATTCATATTGTATCCACATATATTACGTCATGTATAGATCCCATGGAAATTGACAGATGATCGTAAAATTTGCAGAATATCATATATTTTTTAATATCACAAGCTCAATAATGGTTATTTCTGATCTGCAAAAGTGGTAAAATGTATATGTTTTATCCAAGTTCAGGGGCGGAAATAAGCAATTTTGAACTTTTTATACTTAAAATTTAGTCGATTATGTGAATTTTTATTACTTCTCACTTTGACATGAACGCGCGAACACAACCCATTTTTTCGTGTAGTCTATGCTGAGCAGATGTGTTAAGAACTGACATAAAAGTAAATCATACTGAAAAATTATTATTAAATAATACGAATTAAATTTAGAGTGGCTCAAAAACCGTAAAATTTGATCAGTGAAATGTGCTTTCAATCTTTCGTATTCTTTTTAAAAAAAGTAAAATCTCCAAACAAAATGTAATCCAATTGTATATTATGTTGCACTCCCTCATCTAGGTCAAAAGTTAAACTGGAAAATTTGTAGAGTTAGCAAAGAACCGAATTTTTGAGAACGGTAACAAAGAATCGAACTTTAGATAACGGAAAAAGTTGTATGGCTTAGTGTCTTTCTTTATTAAATTTAAAATTATAAACTTGAAAAAGTTTTCAAAAAATAGTGCAATTGGCTCATTAGAGGTAATAATATAAGGGAAAAAAGAGAGGGAGAAATAGGGGAAAAGAAAGAAAGCTCGCCAGTTTTTGTTTATACTTTCTGTTTTCTTCTGCCAACCCCTATAAAAGTGAAGATTAAAAGAAACTAAAGAATACTTCAATTTCAAACTATAATAAAAATACTAATTTTTTTTTGTTTTTCATCTTAATCCACTAAAAAATAAAAGAATCCGTTTGATGTTATTTATAAGAGTCCAAAACGTACTATAACCCAGCATTCGATTTTATTATAATTGTTTAAACAAAATGTCACAACTGTTAGAACTTATTGTTTATTTATTTTTAAACTCACCTCACTAGCGACGTCTATTGAGTTGAAAATCACTGAATACAAAAAAATTTATCTATAATTTATTGAAAATTATTCTTAAAAAACCGAAATTATTATTTTATTTTCAATTTTAAGCACACTGTGCAAAACATTAAAATAAAGGCATTTTCAACATTGTAGTAACCACTTTATGTCGACGTAGAGAGGGGAAATCTAATAATAGTATAACTTTGAAGGGAAAAAATAGTTTTAATTATTTGTAAATTTAAATGAATATAAATTACAATTTAAAATAGTAATATTCTCGCGATATGATGACGTCACAGTAAATGTATTTCGAAGTGTCGGTAGCTCCCTGGTAGAGCGACCTTCGTCATCCGTACTTTTTTTTATTTGTTTTTTATTTATCAAAATGCTTGTTCATTCCATTTTTGATTAGCATTTATTATAACTATGCTATTTAATGATCATTTTTTTCCTTATTTTCTATGAAAACTTTGTTTATCATATTTTAATTATCACTTGTTTGGACTATTGTGCATTATATTAAAATTCTTTATACTTGAATAATTTTAAGTACTTATATTTTTCAATGAAAGTAAGAGCAAAGTGTTTCAAATGAAAATTTTTATAATAAATAGGAAGTTTCAGTGGATGCAGTGACTCATTTCACGAATATTTACTAACAAGAATCAGAAGTTTCTTGAAAGTGTATTTTGTAGTTTCTGGAAAGCAACTTAATTTTGTATTTATTGTTGACATTTTAATATGTACGGATAGAGAGAATCGAACATGCAAGCTCGCGGCTATCAACCAAGCGCTCTACCAGGGAGCTACCGATTTTTCGAAATACTTTTACACAGACTCGATGACCTTCGCAATTTTTAAAATGCATTTTTCTCGAAAAGGGTCAAAATTGCGTTTTGTTTATTTTTCTCAGAAGACCTCAAAAGACCTTTCATTAAGCAAAGTATCAATTTAAACAAAAAAAGCAGACCTAAGCTCAAGAATTGTTAATATTTTGTATTCTAAAAAATAATCCATAATATTTGCTCAAATTTCGATCAAGCAAAAATAGAATTTTTTATTATTTTCTGATATATAAAAAATAATAAAAGGGTTTCAAAAGAAATTACCGTTTCATCATTAAAATTAAACAAATATTCAAAATGGATACTCGGAAGAGATTCTAAAAAATTTGTTTTACGATCTTAGCCTTAGATGGTCTGTTCTGTTGTGTAGACTCTAGGATTAGACAAAAAAAATATTACACAAACGCTGAACTCTAGATGAGTTCTTCTTGGTGAACTTACGAAATAAAAAGCCGACTTCAAAGAGACTTTTATTGGTTTTGTTCAAAATAAATGCCAGCATACACAGCGTTTCGACAGGGTAGAGTTTGCTGTGATTGTACAATTAATTTAGGGTAGTATATTGAATTTTGGCTTGTTGCCCAGGGTACTTAAAATTGATTAATTATAATACAATTAAGTGTTAGTTGATACTTAGGTTTGGGCACTAATGAATAGTTTTTTTATCGTAGATTGAAATTAAAGTTTCTTTTAGTTTATTTCCATCGTGAATTTTACCGAGATTGATAGAAAAACAAATGGAAGAGATCTGTTTATGAGAGGGGGGTGGGACAATGCAGTTTAGTCTGAAAAAAACTAGGGTTTAGTAATGTTGTGGCTCAAGTAAAAGTTGGCATAATTTAGAATTTAGGCTCTGCAGGAACTATCATTATGTTTCTTTTTTAGTTCGCTCGTACCCAATAGATAACCATCGGTGGGTGCCAAAGTTTTTAACTGCACATTATCCGAAAAGCGCGAGCCTTTTTGAAATCAATAAATATTATGCATAATAATACAGACAAATGTTAACAACATTTTTTTTCAATAAATTAAATTGAATGATAAAAATACCTATATTTTCGAAAATTTGAATATTAAGCTAATATTGCAAGTGTATATTATATCATTTTAAATAGTCCCGCGCTGTTTGGTGCATGTGCAGTGGAAAACACAGGATTTTCAACATAACATTAAAAACTGTCACGTTTCATATGCAACATCTTCCTTTCAAGAATGACTAATGTCTTTGATTTTAGATTCTTCATTAAATCTTTCCCAGTGCAATATTATTAATTCAAATTATACAGTAAAATGTGCATCATTAACTTGTGAAATCTTTGGTGTAAGTGAAGGCAGCAGTGTCAAAAACGCTTTATTAGGACCATTTGAAACCATACTTTGGGTTAATTTAGAAATAGAAACCATTAACTTATTATTTTGGGTTTCTTTTTAACAAAAGAGGTTCTTTCTAAACTCAAACTCTATACATGTTCATTTTTTAGATACTTACAAAAGAATATTTAGGAAAATATGAACCTTATTTGTTACAGTAATTTAGTAGTGTTATCTCATTTTGTAGGAAAGAATGATTAGATCCAAAAAACACAATAAAAATGTGTATGGTACCAATTAATTCCCGCGTTAATTCGTATCAATTAAATCTATAATTCTAATTACACCAAAACTTTTAATTATTAGAAGAAAAGGAAACTATGCAAAAAATAACTCTAACCATTTTTTTGTTTAAAATTACACAATACCATTAAATCTAACATAACGATTAGGCTAATATTGTCCGACACATTTTTCTATGAGCAAATTAAACCAAAAAATGTTTATAGTTTAAAGTTTTACCTCGACGAGGAAATTAATATTTTAGCAGAATAGATTACATTTTTTAACGATTTTTAGTTTTGTTTAAAAGAATAAGAACTCTTGCATAACATACGTTGCGCAAATAAGGAATTTTATATTTAGAGAAAATTGCTCCCTTTTCACGAGAAAACGTAGCTTATACTAAAAGTTAAGTCAACAATATTATAAAAATATGACATTTTAAATTTATTTCTTATTTATTAAAACCTTGATCATAAAAGCATCGATATAGGGAAATATTTTTCCCTTTTTCAAATACATTGCTCATATTTGGGATCTTATATTTATATAAAATTACTTCATTTTACAGTGAAAGCGGAAATTCTACTATAAAGTTAGTCAATAATATGACAAAAGTATGGAATTTTATATTAATTTGTATATTATGAAAACTTTAATTATAAGAACTTTTATATGCAGAAATAATTTTTAGTTTATATTCAAATAGAAAATTATTTTTCAAATGATTTTCGAAAATTCTTTTATCATTAATAAATTGAAATGTAATGTTAAGTTTTAAACAAGTTTGAAAATTTATTGACTTCGAAGGCATATTTGTAGCACTTTAGAAGTACCTTCGATGAACACACATTGTAAGATAACCACTAGAGTGTAGATCAGTACAACAATTTTTGAAGCCATTTCAGCTTTTTAATAGAACAACTGATGTTTAAGACGAACCGTTTGTAACTGAAGGATTGTTCGTTTATTGGGTATATATGTATACATTCATTTTGCGAAATCAGGTCAATGAGTAACATATCTTGGCCTGTATAATACGACAAAGACATTTTTTCTCGTCACGCTTTGATGTTTTAAGATGCGGTATGAAGCAGGTGATAAAAAATGTAATCATTTATTTTCGTCAAACTTTCCAAAGAAAGAAGAAAGGAGGCCACACCAAATATATGGAAAGACCCTTATTTCGTTCCATTGAATTGTAAGTATATAACAATTCCTATCATGATATATTATTTTTATTACAATATAAAATTAATATACATATGTTCATAAAATTAAGTATCAAATCAATCTAATATTAATTCTTGTTTCTGGTTTTATTTGGGGTAGATATTTTCAGAATATAAAGAATCTTGCAGAAGGTACACATGTAATGTATTCTCAACGAATTGATGTAAGGCGCAATACCATTCCATAAGTATTCAGTACTATAAAAACATTGAGTCAGCTTTGCTTTGAACGCGTATCAAATTCCTTCTTCGTGAACTTTAGAAGTCATTACGAGAAAAAAATAAGAAAGAAATTATATTTCTGAGCGATCGCACTCGTCCACTTGTTAGTTAAAAAAGCTTTTTGAGCTCGGTTTCTTTGATTCTCTTCATTTTTTTCTGCATAATATTTATTTTAACGTTACATGCATTTATTAAACTACCTTTTTCATGCATGCGCACTCAAAAATAATTAAAATAACAATATCTACCTATTTGATCAGAGTTTGAGCCGGCTGGGAAAATTTGAATATAATGGCTTACGCCGAGATGTCTGTTCCTGGTCAAGTTGAACTATTTTGCAAATAATAACAGATAAGTGTTTTGAACAACAGAAAAATTTCTTAGGTTCAACACGTATACGCCCAAAAAACTAATCCCGAAACTTATATAGAAGTGTCGTGATAATGATTGTTTAAAATTTAATTTAAAATTACTAGCAATAGTATCAATCCAACTGGTATGGCTTCTTCAACTCATAATATTACTAGTGCTCCTAGTATAAATGAATTACTATTATAATTGGCACTGCTTTATATAGTCCTTGATTGGAAGTATTAATGGCGGACTGCTAGTAGTTATAACAGTAAGTATAATAGTGTAACTATTAATACTAGTTTTATTACCACCAGGAATATTTAATTATCTTAATAGATTTACTAGAACTGGCAGTACTAGAAGTTTTTGAAATTTTTTGATATTATAAATTACCCGAAAATTTAAAGTATTCAACAATCTCCGGAATTTTTTGGTAATTTGTGGCTATTTGTCGGTAATTTGTGGTCACCTATCGCTTCGAGTCAGTCCATTATGCAACACAATTCGTTAACGCGATTAACTAATCACCTGACGAACACTTTTGGTGAGCATATGGATGTGTAAATTTCCGAATTCACCTTCGACGTCACGCTTTTGCTTTTTCGGGAGCAAACATATACTTTTTCTCACTCTGACCTCGACATTCAACAGTGGGGGAAAATGCTCCTACAGTTATTTGTCGTACCCAAGTAGGTAAACAGTATGTCTAAAAAATTATTTCATAAAATAAGTACGGAATATGAGAGAGACTATTGTATTGACGTGGGTTAAAAAGTTATATTGTATGCATTTCATATTTACGATTTTTTTAACAAAATAATTGTTGGACAGGTTGCAATATGAGTTATTTGACTGCCTAATTTCGACTGATATTTTAGGAATACTATTTAATTAAACTTCTTTTTCTCCTGTTCTTTCAATCTCAAAATATTAGACTTGTACAGTTTGGGGCAAAACGATTTATTATTCCGGAATTGTGAATGATATTCAAGACATGATTACGTGTATAGCTTTAAAAAGTGAGCACCTATACGACTTTAGTCTTCTGACTCCCTATGGGCACCTGTCTCCAACGTGAAAAGCAGTCAAAAATTCCTGTGCAGAATATTGCAGAATACAAATTCCAAAGAAGTGATTTGTAATGTTTAATATGATTTCACTTTAGCCGCTTTCGTGCATTTGTCTGAAAATATTTTAAAGTACCAAATACATTGGAAAAAAAATGTAAAAGTAAGTCGGTGAGCAGAGATGATATTTTCTTTTAACCCTGGGTCTCAAGGAATCTTAGTCCGCCTCTGAAATTACAGTGGAAGAGGAGCAGAGCTTGAAAATCGGTTGTCCGAGTCTCAACTCTCAACGTAACATGTCAGTTCTATTGGCTCTTTAACTGGACTCAGCATGAGACAACGTGTCCGTGTCATCGTCGTGACGATGCTGCTCATTATTCTTTCATCATCGCGTTCACTGGCAGATGGCGAAAAAGGAGAAAATAAACGTTTTATCCTTTTTGATAATAGAGTTGAAGCTGGATCGATCCTCAATGTACCAATACGCTGTCCACCTAATTTGGTCAGACTGGGAAACCGCTGTAGGATGGTAATATAGGTAAGCGAATCTATTTTTATTCAGTTCTCAACGCTAAGTCCTAATTATATTCAATCTTACACTGAAAAAAGCTGGGTATGTTTTGAGTCAGTGAATGAGCCACAATTGAAGGCCGAGTCCAAGCGTTAAGATAGTCCATACTTTTATGTGAGTTCATAGCACAGTCCAGTCTAAAAGTACGGACTTGGACAAAGGAAGGGAGAGCTGGGAAAGGGAAGGGGGCGTGACGTGTGTCGGGACGCATAAACACTACCAAAATTAAAACGCAGTATTATTTATGATTATTCTAATATGACTTATCATTAAATATAGTTTTTAAACAACAGAAAATGGCATGAAATTGTATCGGAAGCGGCTTGAAGTAGGACCTAAAATAAAAAGACACAGAACAAGTCTGTTAGGTTTTCTACTATGTAAAAATATGCTAATCTTATTTTTGTGCATGATACTTGTATACCACAAAATTTTCGAAATATTTTTTTAAAAGTAATTTTTTAAATAATTAAAAAAAATTTGTAATATTATTCGTTTATTTTTGTATTCAAATCATAAAAATGGCTGAGTTTACTTAGCAACTTATAATTATTACTAGATAATACCGTGGATGTAGTAACACGATATCAAAAGTGCATGGTTATAAAATACGATCATCAATTATTTTCTTTAATATCTATATGCTAGAGCATTTATACATAATAGCATAATTATGACATCATAATGTCATTTGTGAAGCTTAAAGGCCTGCTCTGTGCGAATTACGCAACTAAACCAGGCTCCACTAGAAAATAAACTTAAAACAATGGTAAATAATTATAAATGGATAGTGTGTGGCACGGCACAGAGTTGGGAGAAGAATAATAATTTATAAACTAATAATATAATATTATCAATGGTAATTCCAAACCAAAGATATTATAAGCATAGATGCGGCAAATCGCGTTATCCAACTCCTTTACCCCCGCACTCGTCACCCGTCAAACAAGTCCATCAAATAGCCGATACTCAGACTGTGAATACCTAAAAATATAAAATACAAATTGTATGTTAAAGATGTTTTAAATAATCATTTCCAATGAATTAATCAGTTATGTTAATAAATTTTCCACTAAAAAAATATGCAGATGCATAAGATGTACTCTTGAATTGAATTAAAATGTTGTTGTGTCGTAATAAATACTTTTAACAGATACATTTTTACTGGAAAAATTATTCATTTTGCAATTAAAATTTACTCTCTATGAATAATATTATTTTGTTTTTCTGAAAAATAGGTGGTAGAAATTCTGCTAAATAAGACTACACACTCGACAATTCAACAATCGCGAATTCTACACAAGAAAACCTTATTCATATTCATATTTAATAAAAAAATTAGAAGTTTTAATTGTAAACTCAATATGGTAAAATAATGCACCTTATATTTAAACACAAAAAAATTGAAATCTTCTACAGAATTATTTATTAAAATATTTGGTACAGATTTTTATTTTATTTTGCAGAGTTTATTTAAATTTGCGAAATTTAAAGAATTATTTTTTTGTACAATTTTGCGATGTAGCATTGATAACCATTTTGAGTTAAAATTGAATATAATCAATTTTTTAATAAATATGATTGTTTAGCGTTCTCGCGTGTAAAATTAGCGATTTAGAATTTTTAGAAGTAGAGTTAAATTTTACAGAAAGAAAACCGCCTCCCTGATGGTTATTAATTTAAGTAAACAATAATTCGTACATTTTTATGTTCGTGTAATTATTTATGAAGTAAATAAATTATAATTAAAAGACAAAATTTTATAATAGAATTATTTTTTATTTGATTTGATTTTGTATATTACATTTTTTAAAATTTATATATCTTAATATTTATGCATATTATGTACCGAATGTTTTAATTGAGAACCCAATAATGTTAAATTAAACAATTGTATTTTTGAATTTTAATCAAATGGTTAATCAAAATTTATAAATATTTTGCATTAAGTTTCTCATTTTAAGCTAAAAGGTCAGAAATTATTGATTTTTTTTTGAAAAGTTGATCTTTTTATTGTTTGTTTGAAATAAAATAATTCGTAAATCAGTTATTTACTAGTTTTATAAATTTTTACTCGTTTAAAATTACTCTTGATATCTACAATGTTGTTCTTGTTAATCGCTGGGGGATTATATTGACCCTCAATAATAAACTTTGTAGAAATTGTTGATGTAAGTTGTTGGCTTTAGGGTCAGGTGAATTAAAACAAATTTAGTTGTTTCAAACGTTTCGGCAAACAATGGTGGCCCTCATCAGTGAATTTTATTAAATCTATGAAAAGTATATGATATCCTGTAGGTACGCAGTTTTACATTTAGAAGCATAATTCTTTGATTAATATATCAATAAATTTGTGTACGGAAATTTAAGATTTTGAATTAAAGATTTAAATGTAAGTATCCAAATTTGATGTCTTTTGAAACAATGTATTTCAATTAATCAGAAGTAGTGTAATAATGTTATTACTAACCTTATAAGAATTTGTAACAATTATTTGGCGTAATGACGTGTTTTTAGTTTTTTTTCCTCCTCAAGAGAGAATAGCAAGATCTGAACGTCGATTTTCACTAAAAACTGAGTGAAAACTGTAGGGTTTTCGTGAACATCGACGTTCAAATATTGCTATTATCTCTTGAGGAGGTAAAAACGATCTTTTTTTCAACAATTTTTTTCTCACAAATTTTCATTTCAAATTAATATTTTTCTCAATGTTATTCTACATGGTAAAGAGTATAGAAAAATTTTTTTTTCGTAAATTTTCGTTGACTTTCAGTGGAGATATGGGCGACCGGAAGACGCCATCTTTAAAAGTGGTACCCATAATTTCTCCATTGTGGATCATCTGAAACATACGAAGCAAATTTTATTTTAAAGTACATATGAATGGCTATCTAATGACTTACGACTGAAAAAATTCATTGATAATTGAAAAAATAGTGCAACTTTCAATTTTTTTCGCCTGTTTTTTGTTATTAATTGTATCATAATATTGTTAAATATCAATGGACAATAATGATCAAGAGTCATTAGATAGCTAAGTCTTTTCTGAGCATTTCTAAAAAAAATTAGGCAAATCGGACCGGTGGTTCGGCCGGAATCGTGGGTACCAGTTCAAAAATACTGTTTTGAGAAAAACGCGTTTAAAGATCTTGCAAAGATTATCAATATCATCATCATTGGAATGGTAATCATAATCATTTTGTCATAACCTCAATATTGCATTTTATGTTTTTTGAGTCGCTGATCACGAATCTGCTATCAAATTTATGAAATTAAATTGTTTAAACTATTTTTATAAATAAATTATCTTAAGTTATGAAACGTTTTTCAACTTAAATATGTTTTCCAGAGTTTTTGAGGTCATTGATTACAAATCTAGAACTATTTGAACAATTTTAATTTTTTTAAACAATTTTTTTGACGAAATGTTGCAAAATTTAATTTTTTTCATGATACATATGATTTCCATGGTAAAAGGGGTCAAGAATGACGAACTTGGCATTAAATTCAGAAAAATAATTTTTTTAACGACATTTTGAACTAAAATATTACTAGCTAACATTGTTTTAACGCATTTGTGATAGTTTAAAGAAGTTTGGATTAAACAAAACAAATTCTTTTGATCCAGTAAAACGAAGAAAAATGATCTTACCCTTAATCAGATATGCCTGGGCAATACAATCCTCCCTCTTCATCTTCGTAGAGATCGTTTGCACGTGTTTTAAATGTGCTTTAAAAAATAATCGGCACAAGGATAAGAGCACGAACAGTGAAAAAAGTTTACTTTTCACTTGAAAACACGTTTTTCATTGACACTATAAACAAAAGAGTCAACTCGACATGCCAGCTGTCCGATTCGAGCACTCGAGACCTTACGGCAAATATCTTTTTAATTACTTTTCAATACCATCTAAGGTAAAGGAAGGTTCCTTTATTATTCTTGAGAGTTTAAAGTAACCAAAACTGCAAAAAAAATCGATTTTTTGAAAAATATTTACTATACTACCCCCTTAAGTTGAAGTCAATGAAAAATGTAGTTGGTAAAAAGGTTTTATTTAAAAAAAGGATAATACAAATTTCAAATTATATATATATTTGATAAGATTTATTAAATGAAAAGATTAGAGACCCTTTCATCTTTTGTTTTCTTGTATTAATTTCAATTTTTAAACAACTTCAATTTCCTAATGTAAAACGTAGCTACTTTTCTCTGTAATATTGATATTTTATGCAGCATAAATAAAATTGAAAATAAAGTTCCTTAAGTACAGTCTCAATTTACTTGTTCTCGGTAATTTTTTAAATTGTTTTAATTTCGTTTCCTGGGTCTTGTAGCAATAATACGCATTCCCTTTTACGTGTTTTTTCGCCTAATGCTTTTGGTAGAAAAGTTTCCTATTATTTTTTTAATTCGGAACTCATCTCGTTTAATTGAAAATTTTTATATTTGCTTGAAGATTTTATTATTTTGTGAAAAATGCAACTTGTTAAAGAGTCATCTTTTTTGGTTAAAAATTCAGAAGCTTGGTTAAAAGTTGAAATACTTTGTAAAGAAATCATTCTTTTGGTTTTAGACACACCTATTTTATTGAAAATTTGTTGTTTTTTTTTTAAATTAGGAATTACATATTTTTTGAATAACAAGTTAAATACTTAACTTTTGTTTTAAATCATATTTTTATTAAAATGCATGCATTTTGCTAAAAAAAATTCTTTTTCTATCGAAAATAAATTTTCTGCGTTGAAAATTCATCATTTTTGTTTAAAAATTCAACTGTTTGGGTCAAAATTAATCTAACTTGGTTGATGATTCAGCAATTTAGTAAAAAATTCAACTATTCAGTTAAAAATGAAGTTTTTAATTTCAACGTAAATAATTTTTATAATCATTAAACTATTTTAATTCAAATTTAATTTTTTGGTTGCAAATTAACTTTTGTCATAAAAAATCATATTTTGGAGTTGTATATTTAACCTTTTTGTAGATAATTCATCCTTTTTAAGACTCGCCTTGATCTTTCGGGTTACAATCTTTTGTTGGAAATTTAATTAATCGATTTAGTTGAAATTTTGTTGAAACATGTAACAGTTTTCTTGACACTTCGAAGTTTTTAGCTTCAAATTAAATAAATAAATAAAATAAATAAATAAGTAAAGTCGGAACTCGCCAACAATACTAAGCGTATCGACACAGTTAAAACCGGCGCTGAAGTGTATAAGGAGGAAATTGCTATTGTCAAGAAGGAGGCTAAAGATCTGAGGGTTAAAGTGGTTACTCTTGAGTATACGCTCAATTTGAACGAGCAAGCGGCTCCATACTACGCTAGAAATCCATGGCCTTATCATGCAACCGTATGAGAACCTCTTCGCCACCTTGGATTCTGTATCTAGGTCTCTCGATGTGACTCTTGCTAAGGACGACGTTGTCAAACTTTAGTTTAGTTTACAGGGTCCGGCACTCGAAGTGTAACCAACTTCAGACCGCTCGAGCAGCTGATGCACGGGCTTCAGCTGTTTGTTT
>JAAAKG020032441.1:0-19522 GCA_010014905.2 Druon quercuslanigerum
AAGTTCATTTTTCAAGAGCTATCTAACTATATTTTTTGTTTTTATAAAGTTCGAATTTAACTTTTGATACATGACGTTACAGCGTGGACAATACTTTTACTCGTCTTCGAGCGCCTGTCGCCTTCTTGTCCAGAACTCCTCAATTTACTTGCATCATTTGCGGTGGACTTATAATGATACGTATTTTCACGACGTTCATGGCACTAACTTTTGCTGTCGCGTATTTTTAGTGCGGAGAATCTGAAAATATGAAAATTCACTGCAAATTTAGATTTAATGAATAAAGTGTCACTAGAAAGGACCCAGAAACTTATTCGACTTAACCATTTTTCACGTAATAGTATTTTTGATTTATCATTGAGATACTTGCATGAGACTCCAGAGATTAGCAGGTAAACAAGTAGTAAAAATGGAGAAAATCAGAAAATATTTTCACTAAAGTAAACTCGTGATATACTAATAAAAAATTTCCTACCAAAGCATAATATTTATTTTAAAAAGTTTAAGATTATTTAGTATTGCAATTACGCATTTCACGTACACATTTTTAAGGATGTATTTACATTTTTTTCTTCAATCTAGATCGAAAAGAAGTTTTTGTCAGACCCCCCTTGAAAACGCGTGCATTCCATGCATCTCAAGCAGGCGTAATTTGGATGCTTACAGCCCATACGAGCTTTGCACATGAGCTTCCCGCCGCTGGGCCGACATGAAACTTTACACCCGCTACATGAAACTATGCGCCCGCTACATAAAACTTTACACTTGCTACATGAAACTTTACGCCCGATTAAGAAAATTATGTTTATCTTTAAAAAATACATCGCTGTACCCCACGTTCATCCTCCTGCTAAGTACACTACTTCTTCCTTTCACTAATAATTCAAAATTTTCAAGAACACCAAACATCCTTTATCTGCTTAACATGCTTGTTTTCAAGGAGGGTATGACAAAAAGTACAATCGTCTGTACACCCTTCATACGCAATGGACTACTTTACCGTGATATACTTCTGTGTAAATGTAACATATATAGGCGATTGACTTTGAAATTTCTAGAAGCTAATACACATTGGATATTTAATTTAGGTATAGAGGGTATTATTATTTACATACAGAGAGAATTATAATATTTGAAAGTCCTACCCGTCCCAAGCTTTGCTCAAATAATTTTCATAATTTTTCCCCGTTTCCAATCTCCGTCAGAAAATGACGAATACTGAACACCAATCCAAAAGTATCAGATAAGAATCTGATGAATCTGCAGAAACTTTTCAATGCTCTCTTAATTTAAAACGGTAAAATTGTCAGTGGCTGAATCATTATTTTGAATTATTATTGGTGAACCAGGGGTTTTCCCGTCTGGATATACAAGGTTATACCAAATGAGAGATTCAACCAATCATGCAGCGTGCCAAGCGGACAAAACATGAACTTCCAGTCGTTTGTTACGCGAATGCTGTGTTTGTGTTAGAAATAATTGGGGTCCTGTCTGTAATAAGCTGTGGATATAATACCTTTCGCTTGAAAGTGGGGCTGGCACTTGACCACTTAGATTTTTCTGAACGCGTCACTATACATTTACGTAATGGCGATTACGAGTTTGCCCACATGTAGACGCGATGTTTTATATCCTATTATAGTGCAGCCTGGCTCTTATTCATTGTTGTGCGAGTAACGTGTTGGCTTTAGAGGATAATTTTGCAAATATTAGCATCAACGTGTTGAATGATAAGTGTCATACCTAACCAGATGACGGACAGCTACACGCACGAGCAGATAACTACTGGTACTGAGTGATCAGTGATCTGCGCTAATTAAACCAGTGATGGAATTCCACTGAGTAAACTAGTGAAATATCACTGGTTTCAACAAGTGAAAGGAAACTACTTAATTTGAAGAGAGTGTATGTAGAAGTTCGTCTTTTAGTATAGAATTCTTTGTGATATCAATTTGTTCTATTTTTGAAATACTTTCTACAGTTATTCTAATTACTTTATTCATAGATTAGTATAAAATAATTTTTTGTTTGATTAAAAAAGATGGATAAGCAAAATATATTAAATGTGAAAAAAGGATGAGGATGTGAAAAAAGTATTAAGAGGCCTGAAGAACTATTTCGCTCCGGGACCAGATGGTATCAGGACCTTCTGGTGAAAGAAATTTCCTTCAACCTACCAATATCTGGCCCGCATTACCATCTCATATCTAAAGCCGGAAGAGCCTATTCCGGAGTGGTTCATGGAAAGGCGCATAGTACTCCTGCCAAAGATCGGAAACTTAGCTGACCCGAAGAATTAGAGGCCAATTACTTGTCTAAACACACTTGATAAGATCTTCACAGCTATCCCAAATGATAGGACTGTTTGGAAAATCGGAAAGATATTCGTAAGATATGTATGAACAGCGTGGCTCAAAGAATGGCGTATCAGGATGTCGGGAGAACCTGTTTATGGATAGATGTGCCTGCAAACACGCAGTATTTTACCAACGCGGCTAGTCAATGTCCTGGATTGATTACCGTAAAGCTTTCGATTCGATGACTCAAATACTTATCATCTGTCTTTTAGGAAGCTTAAAGCTTTATCCGTCTTCTGTTCCGCGACTTTACATCTCACGCCGTCATGGTGGTCGCGGAATAGCAAATCTTAAATGTGTTCACAACAGGATTATTCCGGGTACAGCATATATAGTCGTCAGGGAGCACAAACAGGTGGGCGAATAAGCGTTTCTGTACAAAGCACAGAAGGAAGCTGCTGAAACACTTGGTCTTGACTTTAATATCAGGGGTGAGCCGAATGCATCAAATCTTATCAATCTCGAGCCCTCACTGTTGAAAGCCCAGATTAAGAAAGCACAGGAAAAAACTTACGTGAACAGCTCCTCGACAAGAGAATGCATGGTATCTTCAACAGAAATGTGGAAGGACAGTCAATATCGTATGAGCCAACGTTTTCACTCCTTAAATCACCCGGATTTAAGTGAGGCACAGAGGGTTTCATTTTGGCATATCAAGACGGTGTCATTTGCACTTTGGCATATCGTCGCCACATTTTGAGCAAAGATATTCCCGATGATAGTTGCAGAGTGTGTCATGCATACTCCGAGTATCTATGACACATACTTTCTAGTTTTCTAACTCATGCGGGAACGACCTACATCCAAAGGCACAATGCGGTACTAAGAGTGCTTTATTACCATCTCTGTCATTCTTGCAGCATTACCCTTGATACCACTTCGCTAATTGTTCCCCAGGAATTTAAGTCAATTGTCGAGAATGAGAAGTGCCGCATATACTGGAACTTTATATCCTCGCCAACTGTTTCTGTTGCGCACTCGAGGCCTGACATAGTTCTTGGCTTCAAAAAACGAACCATGTTTGTTATCGAATTTTTGGCACCAGCTGACAAAAGCCTCATAGCCAAGAAGAATGAAAAACTCCCTTATAAGGGAGTTGCGACGGTTATACCCGTAATATTCTGTTAAGATTATCAGGCCCGGCGGAGCGTAGGTTATCTGTCTTTCTCGCTCCTTAAAAAGCGTGAATGTAAAGGAGTAAGAGTAAGCGAGACTCTCGCATGGGGAAAATAAATGACGTTTTCTCCACGCGAGTGTCTCGCTTACTCTAATTCCTTTATATTCATGCTTCTTAAGGAGCGAGAAAAACACATAACACATAACATAAAACCTATTTTGCGGTCGTTAGGCGTGGTTCCGGTTGAAATTTTATCGCGATTTCGCTGGGAGCGGGTGCAGTGTTTGTTAGATTAAAACTCGCTCCCGGAAAAATCCCGCGTTTTATCCTTACAGAAAACTTTTACTTTTTTCAGGTCGTTCCCGC
Source organism: Druon quercuslanigerum (assembly GCA_010014905.2). NCBI lineage: Eukaryota > Metazoa > Arthropoda > Insecta > Hymenoptera > Cynipidae > Druon > Druon quercuslanigerum. Next base: position 3,841 of record JAAAKG020032441.1, read on the forward strand.
ATTAGTTGGACCAATAGATAGTATGTGTCTAGATGCTCGGATTGTGCATAACACGCTCTGCACGTATCATCGGCAATGGTATGGTGGCAACGGTATGCTACAATGGAAAGGACACCGTCTTGTCATGTCAAATTGATATCCTCATTGCCTGACTTAAATCCGGGTGATTTAAGGAAAGCAAACGTTAGCTGACACACCATCGAATGATCCCATACATTTCTGTAGAAGACACCGTGCAATCGTGCATTCTCTTGTCGAGGAGCTATTGAACCCAAGGCCGAGTGTCCGAGCGTTGTACAGAAACGTCCCTTTACCCATTTCTTCGTTCTTTCTGGCGATTTTAAGAAGAGGGTCGCGGTCATTTGCGACTATATGTGCTGTACCCAGAATAATCATGCAGTAAAGACATTCGAGATTTAGTATTTCGCGAACACCTTGGCGCCGTTACATACGGAGTCACGGAACAGAAGGCTTAAGGTGCATGCTTTTGTTCATGTGCATAACCTTTCGTGTCTAGATTTCAAGGGTGCTGAGCTCGTCCTTGGCCCATGGAACCAGTCCAAATAAGTAGACTAATACTGGGATGGCAAGCATGTTCATTGCAGATATTTTGTTCTTCGCTGACAGTTCGGAATACAAAATATTCCGGATGAAACGTTTGTATCTGCTTTGGAGAGTATTCATTCCCGATATCACATCCTGAAGGCCATGTGATTAGCCTGTATTTCTTCGGGTCAGCTAAGTTTCCCAGCTTTGGCAGGAGTACTGTGCGACATCTGAGCCCGCAGCGGAATAGTTCTTCATGTCTCTTAACACTTTTTCACTTTCTCGGAAACGGTGGATAGGCACTCTTCCTCAGGATTTATGAGGGCATTTCACAGCTCCTTAAAGCTATTTATGTTCTTTGAGTCTCTCCAAAATTCTTCGATCTGGTCTGGTTCGGGTGGTTGGTGGACAGCAACTGGAGGACCTTTGAGTAGTCAAGATCGATCAGAGAAAAACCGTTGGTTTTCTCTGACCCATCTCTCTTTCCGCTCTAGTATTCTCCTAGCCTCTCCTAGCCTCACCTAGTAACCGTATTCTGTCAACAATATTATGCTGCTTGATGGTCAGCAGCTTTGACTTGTTCAGTGTGTGATAATGGATCCGCAGTTCGCGCTCGAACTTTCAAACCTTCGTGGTGAAATTTCTGCCAGATGATATGTAGTCAGTCAATCACAAACTGAATCTTGGAAGCGTACTTTCTGTCCCAGCCTATGTTTGTGGTGAGTTGATGCATTCGTCTCTTTGTCTTATGGTCAGCCGTTGTTTTTTTCACGGTTTGTATCTTTCGCTGCATTATAAACGCCATAGTTGATAATCCAGACGTCGGATTCTTCGTAAAAATCTTCACGAAGCTCATCATCCAGTTCGGACAGATCTTTGGGCTAGAGAAAAATCTGAATGTTGATGTTTCTCCGGGTCCTGAAGCATCGCTTTTCCTTTATTGGGTGCCTGCTTGGGGTTGATCTCGGTGTCGTATCTTTTTTTTGGTGCCCCTTATCAGAGAGTATGTAGTCGCGCCATGTGACCTTTTCGTTCAGGGGGCATACTGGTGTCATGGCACTCTAGCAGGTCGTCCCTGATTCTATCTGTCCATTCAAAAGTATTGAGATTTTGCCGGTCCATCATATTAACGACCTCTTGATTGGCTCTCCCAACTCTAAAGGGTAGTCGGCATTGTTGTCCGACCAATTTCCGGGAGCCCTACGCGTTCAATTGTGTTAAACAACACAGGCAGCTCACCCAGGTGCTATTAAGCTACCAAGTTTTTCTCCTAAAATTATGAATGATTTGATTTAATATTTTAACCACAGAATATAAATGTTAAAATAAAGAATCAAACAGCGAGTTTTTCTCGAAAAATGGTCTGGTTCTTGTTTTATTGCAATTAATTGAAAATTCATGCATTTTATGCGCCTGGGAAGTGGCAAACCGTGAACATGAGTGCACCTATGACGAACGGAATATGGAGCCCCTTAGAGAAGAACAGAGAAGAGTGATATTTTTTAACGATACTTTAAACATTGTAAAAACCCAGGCTCGAGCCCAGGACTCAGATTGATTGCCTGTCATACCTCACTCAACTTTTCTATTGTTAGAGATAAGAGCCGGCTGAGAGAAATTAAAAATGATTAAAAGATTAAGGAATTTAATTGTAATATTGCATTCGGTTTATTACAGAACGACGAGACGATTTAAAAAGTATAGACGAAAATCGCGTAATCCGTTCCATTTCCAGATATACCAGAATTGGAAATTGTTTAATCGAAAAACTAGGGATTTAACATTTATTTTATTTTCAAGTTTGAATGTTAAAGGGTATGCAATTCGCAGCCTTTTATTGAGCAATTCCTTTTCCAGAATTTTCAATTGAAAACTCTGCAATCACAGAAATTCATAATTTTTCTTTCTTTTTTCTTGAATCTTTTTTTTTCAAATACAACTGCTTGCGTCGCAATGAATGTGCTGTTGGTCATAACTGAACAAATATTTTGCTTCATGCTTCATATTTTGTGGTTCAATTTTACTGTTTTTCATTCGAAAAATTAAAATAATAATCGCAGAAAGCGGAGGCGCCTACTTTTTCGAGGTGGGGCACACTGTGTACAGTTTATACTATGTTAAAATTTTACAATAATTATAAATATATTTCCAATCGATTTACAAGATAGAATTATAATATTAAGTGGCACAATGTCTACAGTTTATACTGTGTTACAATTTTACAAAAATTATAAATATATTTCTAATCGATTTACGATTTATTTAACTTTGTACGAAATAATTCCATACTAATAAATATTATTTCCAACACAAAAAAATGGTTTAAAGAAATGTAAATTCTTTAAACAATTATTAAATCCAGAAAATGTAAAAAATGAAGTAATAATAACATTTGGAGTAGGGAGTTTTTCTAAATGCATGATGTAATTATTTAAACAATCATTTATTGTCCATTTTCGAAATTTCTAAACATTGAACCGCATATGTCCACTTTGTCTAAAGTGGAATCCTATGCTACGTTTTGTTTAATAATTACATAATTTTGATATATTTCTTTTCATATTTAATAAATTTCTATTTGTTTAAATAATCTTCATTTGCTCAATCAGTTTTTTTCGAAAACTAAATAGTGTATTACATGACTGTATAGTGTATAGAAAGAATACATGAACCACTTTTAAATTGTTTAAACAAATATAATTTTTTCAAATAATCAGTTTTCCAAAAATACTTTTAAAGTCGTATTTTCTGAGTTAAACATATTATTGAATGATTTCGAGGAGTAGTAAATTTTGCCTAAAGCCTAATGTTATTATTTATACAATGAGTTATAGTTTTCTTCTTTAAATTTCCGTCGAATGGAGTATGGATAATTTACATCAACAAAACAACAACATCAACAAAAAACAGCAAACAACACGAAAAAAAGTTGTATAAGATACCAATGTAGAAATATTGGACATCTCTGGCTCCATTTTTAAAAAATTTGAAAATAAATAATAAATGATTGTTTTAATAATTGCATAATGTTTTTGGAAAAATTAACTACTCCAAGCCATTACATTTCACTCAGAAAATACGATTATGTTTTACATTTTTTTGGATTAAATAATATTTCATGTAATTAACATTTGCTTAAACAATTGAAAATTGTTTTTAAAATCATGCAAAATTATATTATATAAAAATATAATACAATTAAAAATTATTATTTAAAATAATTTATTTTTAAAATTATTTATTAATTGACCATATTGACGGATTTCCCTAATATTTTTTTTTCATTCTTTTGTAAATTATAGCATGAAATTTATGCAGGTAATTAAAATGTAATTGATGCATGCTTTGCCTAATTTTAATGATTGTAAAAGAGGTGATCATTATTGACGGGTGATTTAGTGTACTCTTTATCGAAGGACAGAAGCAAATGCAAGGAAAAGTTAGACGTATGATTTAAAATTTATTATGACTTTTGATTTATTTAGTAGTGCGCCATAAAAGATGTAAACCATCCATACTCCATTTAAAGAACATTAAGAACACATATATTATACTATGTTTAATTCAGAACATACGATTTGAAAAATATTGTTGGAAAAACACTATTCAGTCAGAAAATAAATTGTATGTCTTCTATTTTATTTTAATTGTTTTTAAGTTGTCGAAAAAAATGCTTCGGAAAATAAAAATGATTTTAACAACTAGTGATTTGTTACAAATAAAAAGAAATTTATCAAAATTATGTACTTATTTAACAAAAAGTAATTTAGGAAACCAATTTGAGAACAAATTGGACAAATCTGGCTTAAGTTTTAGAAATTTTGTAAAGATACACGTTTATTTTTCAGCCTGCTGGCCTTGAAAAATTGACTTGCTTACACCACCATTTTTTACAGAATTTTCTCACAGCTAACTCCTTAGAACTAACATCCCTCCACACATAATGTGTAAGCGGACCTTGCCTTCCTCGCTTCACATCGCCTCGCACGCATGCCTCTATTTTCCTGCTTTGCCTCGCCTTGCCAGCCTCTGCCTCCGCAGCTAATCTTTAATCCTTATATACTATTTACAATATATACAGTCTTCTTAATCTACTTCTTTTCCTGAATACAAATTTTCCTTCTTCGCTCTTCCTCCTTCCTTCTCTTCGTATCTATCTTACCCAACACCCCCTTCACCCATGCCACTGCCCTTTTAACCCCCTTTCATGCAACAATACCTCCATGCTTATCCCACTCCTTTCCATCTCTTCACACTCTTCCAACCAGTGTTCCACTTTTGCCTCCCCCTTCCAGCACAATTCACACCTCCTCTTCTCAGCAGAAAGCCAGAACCTATTATAACTTTCCATGCATCCGCAGCTAATTCTCGCTATAAGTTCCTGATTTCCTTGCTCTCCTTTCTCACACAAATATTGCGCTCTCTCCCTTGGAATAATCCACAGATAGTTCCCATTAAACCTTGACTCTCTTATTCTCTCCTCCCCTGCTTCCTTCTCTCTCTCTCTCCACGCTATTCCTTTTAACCAACTCATACATTTTCCTTCCTTCCTCATGCATACTTCTCACTACATCACCACTTCAATCCTCACAGCCCTACGTCTGTTCTCCTTCTCCCACCAGCATTCCCTAACCAGCTTACTTCCCCCCTATTCTAAAAATTTCTCCTCATATTTACATGCTCGGCTCCCCGTTATAATCACTAAACTCGTTCTTCCTGTCTCCCTCCTGACAATGTAGTTCGGAGTATTCCTTGCTAACCCCAGCGTCCACTTTACATACCTCTCCTGTATCCTATTTACCCTTTAACTTATCTTCTACCCCCACAACTCCACTCCATAAAATAAGACACTCATCACTAGCGAATCAAACAATTTCATTTCTCGTCATTCAGCTCCTCTCCAACTACCTCCCTTGTTCTTCTAATCCCCTCACCTCTCTTCCGTGTGTCTGATCGATGAAATGAATTTCGAAACAAAATACCTCCATTCGTCCCTCCCTATCTTCTCACTTATCCCCACCCTACGTTTTCTTAACCAATTAATTATCTTCCACACGTCCCCTTCTTTTCTTGACATTTTTTAACTCCTCTCCCAGCGCTTTTTCCATTTCCTGCTCTTTCTCCTTACACATTATCCGAAACTCCTTCCTTATTTCTACACTACCGTGCAAAAGTATCAGGACACCACTTTTTTGATGACTGAAAAAGTTCACTTAATTTCGATTATGTCAGAGCTGAAATTTTTTCTCTTAGAAGGGTTAAATGCTTTCAAAATTCTGTGTAAAACCAGCCCAGGATAAAGCCAATTTGTCTATTTCTTAAGTAGATATTAAAAATAGAGTGTAAATTTCAATGTTTTCTTACATTTTCAATAATTTCCGCATTAATCAATATTTTTAAATGTTCTTGGGCTTATTTTTAAGCTATTTTCCCACAGTAACGGAAAAGCTTATAGGCCTAAATCTAAACAAATGTTCTATCGCAGTGCGAGGACTTACGCTAGTTTTCCACAGTATCACAAGAGCGTTCTGAGAGTAAATCTAAAATAAATTCCTATCACTGTTTAAGAATTTAAAATTGTTCTATGCTAATAAGCTGTTGCGTTACTGTAAAAAAATAGCTTTAAAATAAGCCGAAATTTACACTATATTTTCAATATCTACTTAAAAAATAGACAAATTGGCTTCATCCTGGGCTGGTTTTCAGTCATAAAAAACTGGTGTCCTGATACTTTTGCATGATAGTGTACGTACTCCTCCCTTTTTGCATTTCCTTCCTTCCACTTTTTGTACTTCCTTTTCACCTTTCTCTTCATCTTTTTGCATTCCCTATCCCACCACGGCTTCACTATTCCTTTCATCTTCTTTCTAAATAGTTTTTTTTGTACACATCCTTTTACTTTATTTTTCAGATCCTCCCATATCTCTTCCACCGACTCCCCCTTAAAACTTACGTCTCCCAACTGCTTCTGATACTTCTCTATTGTTTCTTTCGTCCATGACACCCTCTCCCCTAACAACCCTTTTTCTCCACCCTGCCTTATAACCTCCCCCTTTATCCACAAACTTAATGGCTGATGGTCCGATTCCACCCTCCATTACACTGCGAATTTCTCTGTCTCTTCTCACCCTTGCACATTCATTATCACATAGTCTATCACAGATACCCCCATCTTACTTACGTGTACTCTCCCTCTTCGCCCCTGTTACCATACCATTCGCCACAGCCCATTCTCTGTCCTCCATCCAGTCTTTTAGAATCTGCCACTCTTTATTTATTAACTTATCCTTCGATTTCCTTTCGAAGCTCTCCCCTTCCCGGTACAGGCCTCCTTCCACGCTTAATTATTGCATCAAATTACCCCCCCCCCCCATTACTACCATACGCTCCTCCCTCTCTCCTAGTACTTTTCCCACCCTTTCTTTAACCCTTTCCATCCCATCCTTATTGTAAACACTCACAAACTTGTATTTTACCCCTCCTATCCTCATTGCCCTCATTTGCACGCCCTGTCCCTCTTCCTCTCAATAGACTTCTTCCTCTAATCCATCCCTAACCCCTGTTATAATTCCCCTACTCGCCCTTCCTTTCCTCTTTACTCTGACCACCTCCTGTAGCTTCCAACTATACCCCCTTGGCAGCTTTAACTCTACACCATTACATTCCTTTCTGTCTACCCAAGTCTCTATCAATCTCACCACATAAAACTCATGTATATACCTCCAAAAATCCTCATCTTTCTTCTTCACCCCTGCTACGTTCCAGTACAGCACCTTTAACACTCCTTCGCCCTGCTCTACTCCCACCCCCTACTTCCCACCAAACAAATTACCCTATACCTAACTTTGCCACTCTCCCTTCACTCCTCTTCTTCCTAGCCTTGTGATTTAGCATTCTCTGCACATCCCTTTCCTTCCTCTTCAAGTTTTGATCCATGAAAACCTTCTTGTCCTTTATCCTATTTTTGTTACGCTTTACCCCCAATTTTTCTTCCCAGCTCTCTAATTCCACAACCGCCCTTTCGTTTTCCTTTCTCCCCTCCATCCTGACTTTCCCTATTTTGCCTTTAACCTATCCTATGCTTTGTAGCAGCGCTTTCACCCCCTCCCTTTCTTCCCCACTGTTTAACTTTAGTCCTCTTAGTACCATATTATTTCTCCTGTTTGCCTTTTCTTTCCTCTCCATCCTTAACTTAATTGACATTATTCTTTCCCTATCCGCTCTCTCCTCCTTTTCATTCCTACTACGCTCTCCCACTTTCTCTTCTATCATGTTCTCCACCCTCTTCCAAATACCTTGTTTCTCGATCTCCCCACTCTCACCTAATTCCCTTTCCGACCTGCCCTCCACCTTCTCTTTCCTTCCACTCCCTTATCTCTCCTTGAATCTTCTTAATTTTATCATCTTTGCCCTCAGGTCCCCTCTCATACCCTCCATCTGCTCCATCGCCCCTCTGACATCCTCCCACAACCCTCTGACCTCGCCTATCATCACTCCTAAAGTCTCCTTTTCTGTCTGTCCCTCTATTTTTATGGAGGGTGACCTACGTGCCCGTAAGCTCTTCTTAAACGGATTCCCTGCCGCGTTTTTCTCCGGGCTATCCTTCATGTCTCTTTTTCTCTTCAAGAGATCCTCCCCTTCATTCGCGCTAGACGCTCTCTCCCTTGCTTTGGCGTTTCCTTCGTTTCGATCTTTCCCTCCCTTAATGCGCCAATCGACGCCGGGCCACGCCCAGCTGGCTGTCGTGGCCTGCTGGAAATTTCGTCCCCTTCGAGTTCACTACACGCACTGTCAGTACTGCAACCAACAGCTAACTCTCAAGGCCATTCCCGCTCACCGCCGCAAATTTTGCTTTTTTAGCACTATTTCCTCCCTCACAGCCCCTACAGACACCGCTTACTCTCTCCTAACAACCCCCCGCACTACTAGAACCACCCTGCCCACACTGAAGAACCAAACTCCTGACCACAAAAGTACCCCGCTCCCCTGCCAAAATGACCTTACTTTCCCTAATTAGCTAAATTCCACCCCACAACTACAATGAAAATTAGTTTTAAACACCCCAATTCACCCCTCGCAACTCTCCTCACCTTTTAACCTTCCACCCTCACACTCTACTCACACCTTCCACACAAAATCCGCAAAAACTTCTCACCACCTGTCACTGCACACTCTCTCCTACTGCCACCAACATTCAAGTCTAGAAATTTTGTGAATGATAATAAATTAATGGTTTAAATAATTATAGAATGTTTTAAACCAAATGTAAATACTTCAAGCAATTGAAAAATATTACACGTTAATAAGAAAATACGATTATTTTTTACATTTTTTGAGAATAAATAATTGTTAATATAAGTTACATTTATTGAAACAATTAAAAATTGTTGGAAGACAGTCGAGCCCCCCGCTTGCCGATCTTGTCCCTCGCCATTGGTATACCCCCGTGTAATTTACACATCGCGCTAGTCTCAAGCGAGAAAAAATACTCTCAACTTTTAATTACAAAAAACCACAAGAACGAGAACATTTCGGAACAAATATATCTATACGATTCAGCATAATTATGTGAAATATATTGCGGCCAACAATTCATGCGTTTAGGCGTGGTTTCGATGTGGCCAAATTGACAGCCGTTTAAGGGACATTTGAGAATACAGGCGAGTCCCTCGCTTTCCGCTCCTACCCCTCGCCCTCACTATACTAACGTGTTACTGTATAACTCGCGGGACTTTCAAGCGAGAAAAAACACTCCATTTTCAATCACAAAAAACAAAAACAAAAAGGTCATTATCGGGAAAAATCGAGCTGAACCGACCAGCATAACTGCCTTTAGATAATGTGTTTAAAATATGGCGTTCAATAACTCAACCGTTTAGATTTAGTTTGCCCCTAGCTATTTTGACAGCCGTTTTAAGGGCTTTTAATAACAAGGAAAGGACAAGCTGAGTAGATGTTCATTGCCATAGATGTGTACAGTTTTGTGGATAATATCGCTAAACTGTCAGCATGAGATCAACAATTTTTTAATCTAAATTCTGAAGGCGGAAGTAAGTTATTATTTTCTAACCAATTATTAGTTCTCAGCATAATCATTTTTTCTAATAATTTGAGAATGCTTGAGGCTAAACATACATGTCTGAATTTACCACCTGGTTGCGACAACTAGAACGTAAGGAACTCTGCAAGGCGTCGAAAAAAGACCTTCATCTAAGATGAGGTTGTAAATTAGTAACAAGCGTTTAGGTGCGGTGACTGGTAGATTTTGAAGGGTCTCAAAGCTAATCTTATCGAGACCTGGGGAAGATTTAACCTCAGAATTTTGTGACAACCAAGTTAGTTCCTGCATCTTAAATGGATTTTCAATTTTGAAGATCCAATAAATTAATATAAATTTCCTTAGCATCATCAATGAGCCCCTGCATATAAGCTGCCATTTTAGCAGTGACTTCTGAATTATCAGGACTCGTAGTAGGTAAAGGCTGATGCACATTCTTGTGTTTAAAACCCTTTATTTTTAACCACACGTTTATTAAAAGTGTTTCAAAAGATAAGGATTCACAGAAAGACTGAAATCCACTGACTTTCGCACATTCGAAAGCTTTTGCTTGCATAAGCATCATACTGTTGTGTTCTATGAAATTATCCTAATTGGAAGTAAGCAAATATTTTTTAAGTTTGGATAATCTCAAACATGTGATCCTATCACATTCTTGATTCCACCACCAAGGGGAAGACGGATGATTCCTGTTTCTGGACGGATTTTTTCAGATATTAGGTCCCGCGCTGTGTTGAGCATAATATATTTCTTTAAAGAGACTATAATAAGCATTCAAAATACTTTCCATACCAGATAAATGAATGGTGTTGTTTTTGAGGATAGTTTAATTTTTTGCGAAAGTCACTCCATTTAAATTACTTTATATTGTATGTACGGGAGAAAATTGATAATAAGGATAGGAAACCTCAATTTCAAATGTTATTGGATAATGATCACTAAGCATTTTTATTGCTTAGGTCTTCCAGGAACATTTATTGTTTAAATTATTAAAAACTATGCTTAAATCAACGGCCAATTTGGCTCGATTTGGCCCCGTATGAAAGGTAACGCTCTATGTGTTTTGAATCTTATAAAAATATTGTTTAAACGTATCATAAAGATTGTTGCCTATCGGAGATATGATATCACAGCCCCATGCTCCAGCCCAAGGATTCCTATAGACAATAGCAAACAATTAGCAGTTTCCTGCAGTTTCATTGTACACTTTTTAATTTATATAGCTTAGCCATCGTGAGAGAGTGAGAGTGAGAAAAGCAATATTGTAGAACTACTTGTTCTCAGTTCGTAATAACAACGTTGAGAGTGGAGTTGAGGGCTAAGGAATTTGTTTAAAGGCACCCAGCATCGAATGAATGCTCCCGAACTGTGAAATAAATTTATTTAACATAGCGAATAATTGAATTAACGCCTGAGAAAAATTTGGAAGCAGCATGGGAAAAGATGGAATGGACTGCGAGGTTATTTTACTAGAGTGCAAGTTAACCTGTACATTTGTGTGGAAAAGGCTTGAAGTGCTGCCTCTAGAATCTTGCCAGGGAGGTGTAGGTGTAACCGTGTTTGTGGGTGAGATCCAATTAGATGACATTGGGGAGACGTTGGATGTACTCACATGATTATTTCTTGGCAAATGTAAGGATTGTTTTTGGATAAGCTTTGTGTTAACAGGGAACTACGAAAATGAGGATTGTTGATGCTGTGGTTACAAGAGTTTTCTGCTGAATAACCTTCCTTATTATTGGGTAGTTGATAATATTATCCATATTAACAGCTTGACAGTTACTTACTTACTCTCACTTGACAGTTCACAAATTTGTATGAACTTTCCTTTAAGAGCATGATTTCCATTTTACATGTGGTTTGTTTCCATAGAAAATACATCTGGGACCTTTGCACTGAGTTGAAATGTGCCCAAATCTAAAAAATGCATAGCATATTTTCACCATAGTTGTATAAGGTTCAACCCTGCCATGTCACTGATAAAGAAGAATCAAATCAGGAACCTCTTGACTTCCCAAAGTTATTACGACCGTGGAAAGGGGTCCCGGATCCTTATCTGTTTTTTTAATAACCCTGGCGGAACAAATTATCCTAAGTTATATGCTACAGCGTAACCATAAAGTAACCCTAAAGCAGCCTCAACATAATTCCGCATTATAATTATTAAAATAAACAAAATAAACATCGAAATTGTTGCAATTATAATTGTATGTTTCAGTTTACGTTAGAAGATAATGTCGTAATTACAATAGGTTTATCTTTTAGCGTTAGAAATTTAAAAAACATAGTGGTATAATCATGATTATATCAGTGAAACATGGTAGAATGCCGCCCAAACGAGATCTTGGAAAAAGTGGATTACCATTTTCTTTTCTCTTATTCCTGCTTAGCATACATACGCGGAAAGTTATGGTGAAGTTTCAGGATTTTCTTTTTTACCTTGCCTGATCTTTAGCATTGACTGTGAGCAGATGTCACTTGGGAGCCTAGTGCGTCTAGTCCCCCAAGTCTATCTATTTACTCTTGACAGGCGGTTCGTCGGGTGAAGAAAACCAGCAGTAATCGCAACATTTGGGGGTTCTAAATAAAGCCTAAATCCTATCGCCGCTGAGGGCGTGGTCCACATAGCTCCCGTCAAACCCCTACAAGCTGGCGTTCTTAATCGTTCCAACCTGTTCTGCATCGTTTTGATCCCTGACTAGCAACATAAAGATAGCTGCTTAGCCCTGGGCATGACTTCCTTCCTTATTTAGCCTACGAAGGAGGCCGTCTACTGCAATGCATTACAGGAGGGTTGAAAGGACACTCACCTATGGGCACCCCTATGGCGCTATTCCCCTGACTCGGCCTTCGACCCATCTGCTTTCGAGTTTCCTCAGGTGGTAGCATGATTCCTATTTAGCTTACTATCTGGTCTGGCACACCACAACTCTAAGCCTCTCAGCAGATGCCTTCTGGCGGGGTATTGATAAAGGAACACTGAATATCCAATAAGGTGCTCACAGCATACCCCTTCTGTTCCAGCTTTTGCTCCAATTTTGCCAAAACTGCATGGAATGCAGTTGCTAACAAGCAGCCTGTCTGAAAGACAGGACTTTAAGTTGATCGCCCTGAAATCTGTAAACCTCTTTCCGAGGTTTGGGAATGAAAGCTACTCTGCGATCATACCGTGACCATAGCACGTGTTTTAGGGCAATGTTTGCCTTACATAGTTTCGTCAGTGGACGGACGACGGACTCCATGCCCTTTTGTAAGAGCCCTGGACGGAAGCCTTGCAGCGTGACTTCTTTGTCTTCGACAAAGAAACATTCATCGAGCCTTATGAGACCGAGGTGAGCTTCCGGATTTTTTCCCAGGATCTTGTTGCAGAAGCTCCTCCAAATCTCCTGTTTATACATTATTATATATTTATTTTATTCATACTGAGCCGGCTCATAGATTTCCCAGCCTGTGATCAATTTAGTTCTGTTTGTCATATTGCAAAATGCTTAATCTTTGTACGGACCTCTTTCTTAGACTCACTTGTTCTTGTAGGGCATTTGTTCTTATACGATTTAAAAGGAGTCCTTCGCAGCAAATCCTCTGCGTGCTCCAACTCATCTATTCAACTATAGCTTGTGGGGAATTCCACAAGCGTTTCTTAGAGTTCCTCTTAGTATGAGGCCCAAAGTGTATTCCTGGGGTGCTTGATCCTTTAAACCAACGGATTGACTGCTCCTTAGGTTGTCGAAGAATAGAATCAAGTAGATAACCTTACCCCACCAGGTATTCGATTAAATCTCTCCGTCTGTCATCGATTTTTGTGCTTCTTGACACCGCAATTTGAGATTTTGCATCAAAACTCCATAGCAAAAGAATCCTGTACTCCTGTCAGTGCTGAATTAGAGTCCCCATCTCTCTAGGAGGCGGGCGTCCCTTAGCATTTGAATAACGATGAGATCCCTGGAGCAGAGCTTAGGCACCAAGATCGCACCCATACCCTTGACGGCTATGCCTGTTCTTGGTGTTTTTTCACGCTGCCCGTTATATATGGAGCCACACCCTGATAAGCCACTAATCCTTTCCCTGTATAACGAGGGTTATTGATTAGGGCAACCCTTGTCTGCACCATCGACATGCAGCTGGCTAGAACCACCGATAAGCCTTTGCTGTGTTGCCAATTAATCTGCTTCAGTACGATCGCCCTGCGGTACCTTTGCAGACACTCCGTCCACTTGATCTTCACGTTTCGTCCCTCCTTGGGCCTAAACGTTGGATTTCTCTGTACTATACAGTTCCGCGATCAGATGTTTACAGCCTCCACTACCAATTCCCTCAACCGGATGAAAGTATTCATGAATTTAGGGACACACTCCTAACAGGGTAACGCATTAATGTCGCTCATTTTTGTGCCATAAGAATCTAGGAAAATAAGAAACATCCACGGTAGAGCCCCGCTTACAGAGAGCTGGTCTACATACTATGGGATTCAACTTGTTGTTCGTCTCTAAAGAGGGGACCAAACGTGGTGTTCAAGGATTTGTCAACCCTGGTGCCATTCAGCATGTTCATCTGTGCCCCACTGTTTATATCGTTCCAAATGTTTCTGATTTCTTTCCGAATAAATGTGAAATGAAAAATATGAATTATTAAAGGTTGTATTAATTATACATGTGCATACATATTTTTTTACATATAAATAAATTTAATAAATAATAACATATAATTTATTAATAAATTTGTGAAAGTAAAAAATAATAATAACTATAATTCAACTATTAGACAAAAAAATAAAAATGGTCGGTTCGAAATCCGGGGTCAGAATTAGGTTTCACAACGTCATTTTTTTAAATCTCAAAAAAAACACCCTTGAAAAGGGAAAATCCGCATTAGATTCGTGAAAAACTCAGTGTCTAAGCATTGGAATAGGAAAAGAGACACAATGGGCCCACAATACCTTATAGGTACGTATTTTAACGTGCTGAATCCGCATCTGAAGCCAGAAATTAGTTTTATCGGATTGTTGGATGCTTAAAAGGGAAGCAAAGCGAAGGACACGGAAAAGAAAAAGAAATCCTTTAGTAATAGATCAGTTTTTCTCGAACTCTATTGAAATTAATTGAATTTTGCAATGAAATACTGAGGTAAGTAACGTTTCTCATCCTCAATTTAATGTCAGTAATTTTAAAACAGTCAGTCTATTTTCCTATCCAAATTGTTTTTTAGCGAATTATTCAGTATTTTAAGGTTTTAAGATTGATTCTTGGAGTTATTGTTGACCCATTTAGTCTCTTTTCTTACTCCTATTGCCTAAAAACTGAGTTTTTTACGCATTTTATGCGAATTTTTCATTTTCAAGGGTGGTTTTTTTGAGAATTAGAAAAAACGACCATGTCGAACTTAATTCTGACCACGGATTTCGACTCAGCACGTCAAAATACATAGGAAATGATAGGTCTTGTCTCTGGAACCGACCATTTTTCTTTTTTTGTGTGTCGGTGTAATTAAACCTGGTATTCCAGGTTTTAATTTTAACACCTGCTGTACCAGGTTTATTTATTAAAATTATCGGACTGTTGAAGAACAATCCAGGTATTTCAGTTTTCGGTTCTTAACCCTATTTGCTCGAGGATGACGGATTATCAATATCTGGCCTACCAGGTTTAGTTATTAGAACAAAGTGGCCTTTAGAAAACCATCCGGGTATCTTAAATGTCAATCTTCAACCAAACTTCCCCAAGAAAGATGTATATTTTCAAAACCTGTAATACGAGGATTAATTATCAGAACGAACGTGCATTTAAAAATCCATTTAATAAATTATTTTTCGATCATTTTAATATTAATTATTCATTACAGAAAAATAATTCGAATTATTTAAATTTAAATCAAAATTAAAACGATATGTTACAAGCACTTGTGAGCACGAAAATAGAGTATTTTACAATGAAAAAATGAATGACAGGCATAATTTTTAATTTACACATTGTTTTATATTTACTGGTAGTATTTAATTAGATATTTGAAGGGTGGAAAGTCTATTTGGCCTAAGCGCCACTTTTTTCGAAATTCACTTTTTTGCATTTTTGAGTAGTTCTT
>JAAAKG020032452.1:0-19521 GCA_010014905.2 Druon quercuslanigerum
CGTTTGAAACAACTTAATTAGTTTCAATTCTCCTGACCCTAAAGCCAACAACTTACATCAACAATTTCTACAAAATTCAATTATTTATAGTACTCAAAAAGAAACATAATTTTTTAATGACTTATTTTCATAAAATGAAAATTTTATGAAAAATGTTTATTTTTAAATTCCCTGCAAGATTATCATAACAACTTTTTGAATTTTCTCGAAAACCCCAAAATTCAAATTTCGACATAATAACAAAATAATGGAAAATCAAAAATTAAATTTTGCGGTTAAATTGTGCAAAAAAGGTGAAAAGTTGTATCGACAAAAATTGTGCATTGTAAAAGATCTAAAAATTTGTGATGAATCATTTTTTCATAAGATGCGTAGTTTTTGTCCATTAACATAATTTTATCATTTATTATTTATTTTTTACTAATCTTTATTCGCAGCTATCCTGAGAAATTTATTATTTCAAAAAGTGGCCCATAAACTTTTGTAGATCTTTTTTGGCTCCCCAATTTTTGCCTTCACATCTTTTTTCGTATCTTGCATAGTTTGACCGCAAAATGGAATATTTTATTTTTTTATTATTTTTTCTGCGATACGAATTTGTATTTTCGATTTTTCGAAGAAGTAAAAAAAGCTATCATGATAATCTTTTTTTGATATCGTGCGTTGTTTCGCTTAAAATGTTCATTTTGATTTGTTTTTTTTTGGATTTTGAAACTGCTATAACTTGGATAATTTTTTTTTCCTAGAAAAATGTCATTGTGATAAACTGTTAGTCTTATCAAGTACTACTAAAACCCAAACCAGCACAAGTTTTATTTTTTCGAAATTTTCCAAAATAATAAAAAAATTTCTGTGAACGGTTAGGTTTTTGGAATTTTTCTTTCCTGGACAAAATTGTGTATACTTCGAGCCGCCCAATACAACCTTCCTTTTCCTCTAGTAAGAAGTTTCGGATCAACAAAAAAAAACTTGTTTTAAAACTGCCCGTAATTTTTGATTTCTCAAAAAACCGTTTACGGAACAAATAAGCACAAGTCTAGGACAAATTAGGGCAACTTTAATTTTTCCGAAAAAATAAGTTTGCGAAATATTCAAAATCATCAAAATATTTTAAATCACATGCTGTTACATTTTAAGCAGCACTATTTTTTAATTCCTCAATTAGAAATTGTTACTATTTAAAAAGTTGAAATATACAATTGGATAGTTTAGAAAATATTGAATTTAAAATGTCTATAAATTGTCAAATATTACAAAATCAAAATTTTTTATTTCAAATGCTTATAAATTGAAAATTTCTAAGCACTAAAAACAGTATTTATTTTAAAAAAGTGTAAAAATACGAAGTAAAATTAAAAAACTTAACTATGAGCATTTTCAAATTACTGAGGGATAACAAATTTCTTAATACAAAACTAAGAAAGATTTTTCAATAAAGAGAGAATAAAAATGTCAACCAAATTGTGCCATTTTAAAACTAAAAAGGCGATTGTTTCACCAAATAGTTGAATTTTAAACCTGAAAATATGAATTTGTAACCAAAACATAAATTATGTACTAAAAATATCATTCTTAAAAAAGAATTATCTTTCAACACAAAAACATGAATGTTCTCCGAAAAGAAAATTTTCAAATCTAAAATCATGAATTATTGATCCAAAAAGGCAGATGTTAAACAAAACAGTGGAATTTTCTAGCAAATAAATGAAGACTTTGTGACAAATTAAATAAATCTTCAACCAAAAAAGCAGAAATTTTAAGTAAAAGAGGTGAATTCTGAATCAGAAATTTAATGGCAGACTATTTGATTCATATACAATAACTTTTAACCAAAAATATTTCAGTTTTCTTATTGGCTTCTATTAATTCAGTTCCCATTTGAGTAAAAAAAACGAGAAAAGGGGGAACTTTATTAAAAACAGGAGAAAAGGAGGATTTCTTTAGAAAATAGGAAACGAAGGTAATATTGGAAGAGTGTGAACTCTGAAAGGATTAAACTCCGTTAGAAAAACCTCTCTTTTATCTGAAATTTTCATCATGAAAGGAACATCAGCAGGAATGAATGCATTCATCAAACCGAGTTAAAAATCGATTCTTTGGCGGAGTGTGAAAAAAGCGTGTCGTAAAGGGAACAACTGGTGCACTCAACAATATGCGTATGCAAGTACCTATATCACCAATGTGCACTCCCGTTGGAGAGCGTACTCGAGACAATGCTGGAGATGCAACTAACAGGATAACGTGTATGAGAAATTTCTGAAAGGGATTAACAGGAACACAGGATGGACATTGGACACTCAATCTATTTAGCTATATCTACACAAGATGTCTATTACCTTTAGAAATCCTATTTCCTCGACTACTTCCATCTTTTCATAGATTGTAGAAGAATGCTTATGTCTGACTCAAGAGATTAGAAGATCAAAGGTAAGACGAGATACTTAAAAGCTACTCACATTTTTACTACAAAGTACTTTCCCTTTTAATAGCAGAGTGTCCTATACTCGGCAGGATTTCAAATTGCTGGTCGTTTTCCGGGTCTCGAAATTATACTTTTTTTTAAATTTCTTTTAGCGAATTAATGGCAGCTGGCGTAGCGTAGGACAGCGATGAAAAAACATCGTGTCACATTAAAGTGAATGGAATAACAATGCTAATTTGCCAAAGTGAAAGTCAAACGATACTTAAAAGGGCTAGTCCAGTTTCTACTATTTAACTTTCATTATAATCTGACTTAATACAGTTTAGTCATGATTCGACACGCCACGTTTTGATATACATGAAAACACGTGCACCGTTGCACAGTAGGGAAAAAAATCAACTTTTGTCGAAAATTCAGCCTACTCTTCAATTTTCAACTGATCATAATCGTTCTTAGCTGAAAATCTTCTTAATGAATTGTACTGTAAGAGAGCACTGCTACTTTTTTAATATTTGCAAAATAACCTTATAAAATTAGCTGGAATCCCGATCTTTTTTTTAGTACTGATTTCAGCACTCTACACACCGACTAATTTTCGAATTATTTTATCATTTTAGGGTCGAAACAATAATATAATATTTTTTAGAATTGATGAAAGATGTATAAAGTAAAATCCCAACGGTTGGGACCACCCCAGACCCAAAATGGCCCAAAGTATACATTTTCGCACTTTATATTTCGCGATTGACTTAAGAAATGTATAATCAATAAAACATGATTATTTACAATATTTGACTCAAATACCTACTACTGTTATTTTAAGAAATTTAATCACAACACTCTGTACTTCTAGTTTATAGTTTCTCTAGACTTCTAATTTGCAGCTGTCACAAAATGATCCAAAATGATAAAAAATGTTGTGAAATAATCCAAAATGCAAATTAGTCCATATTATGGTGTATTTTCTTTGCCAATTACGTGACTTAATAAACAATCAATTATTTCTACTTGCTATCGTGAAATCATATAACAATCGTTTGCATTCAGAATATAAAATTGAGTTTTTTGCATTAACATTATAAAATAACAATAGGCAAAACTTAAAATTATTGTATTTTCTTAAGTAAAATAAACTTTTTGAAATATTATTTGGTGCATGTTTCAATAAAATAATAAAGCTATAAATATATAGCATTTTGGGCTAGTTTGGGACATTTTGGGTCTGGGGTGGGCCCATATCGTTGGGATTTTACTTTATGTATCTTTCATCGATGCTAAGAATAATTATATTATTGTTTTGACACTAAAATTATAAAATAATTTGAAAATTAGTCGGTGTGTAGAGTGCTGAAATCAGTACTAAAAGAATCTGGATTGCAGCTAATTTTATAAGGTTATTTTGCAAATACTGAAAAAAACAGCAGTGCTCTCTGACAGTACAATTCATTAAGAAGATTTTCAGCTAAGAACGATTAAGATCGTTTGAAAATTGAAGAGTAGGCAGAATTTCCGACAAAAGTTGATTTTTTTCCTACTATGCGTTGAAATACACTGAATAATTACATAACATTTCGGTAATCACACACAAAATCGAAAATCAATTCACGCACAGTTATCTTTTCAATTAAAAAGATTAATTTTGACAATAAAAAAATGAAAATAGAAAGCAAAAACGTATTTTGAAAGAAATGTTGCATTATTCAACCAAGTAAAAAAATTTTCAACCACAAAAAAGTTGAAAATAAATCCGTTTTTGGTTGAGAATTCCACTATTTTTTTGAAAATTTGACTTTTTTAGTTCAAATAGCAACCATTACGTTTTTCGTTGAAAAATTCATCTTTCATGATTGAAAATTCAATTCAAAATGAAACTAATTTCTTAAAAATTCATTTTTTTTGCTAAATATGGATAATTTTGGTACAAAATTCGTATTTTTTTACGGAAAATAATCTTCTGGGTCTATTAACAAATTTGCCTTGAAAATTCATCAACATTGGTTAAAAATTCTACTACTTGTTAAATAAGTACTTTATTATAAAGTCATTTTGTGAGGGTTAAAAATCGTAACTGTTCTGTAGAAAATTCGTCTATTTTTGATAAAGTTCCATTTTATTTATTTAAAAGTGTATCTGATTGAAAATTAATCTCTTGTTCTAGGATCTATTAGATTAAAAGTGTATATTTTCAAGTTAATAAATTGAACACTTTTGTAAAAAAAATTCATCTCTTTTGGAACAAATTTCGTGTTGCTTGGCTAAAAATGCAATTGGAAAATGTTAATCTTTTTTGGTTGGGGATTCAACTTTTTTGTGAAAAATTCGTATATTTTGGGCGAATTCTACAACTATTATATATTACATTTTACTATTATACTTTTTACATTTTACATTTTTACATTTTACTATTATACTATTACATTTACATTTATATTACATTTATTATATTACATATTCATTCTCTTTGGTTGGATATTTAATTATTTGGTTGAAAATGAACTTTTTTGTTGAAATTTCGATTTGGCATATCTCAAATTTTTTAAATCTTTTTATCAGTTTTCTTAAGGTGCATAGGAAAATTATATTTATATAAGCCTGAAAACCAATAAACTTAAAGAGTAAATAGTTATTTGAAGTTTATATTTTCTGTTAAAAAATATTTTCCCCAAGAAATACCCATCAGTCGCTTAGCGCGCGATTCATGATGCCAGTTCTTTAAAAATCTTTTTACACCATTCAAATTTTTCAAACTCTTTTAAAGTCTTTAAAAATGAGCGGTAAAAATGAAAAGTTGTCCAAGAGGAAACTAGAAATTTAAAATCATTCATTGGGTATATACCCTAGTTTTGTGAAATTTATAAGTAGTCGGCTTCTAAGATATACTTTGAAATTTCTCGATAATAATTAGCAGAGATTTTTAATCACTTAATTCATATTTATCGCCCCTGATAATGGAAAAGCTTATTTTTGAGCTTTTAATTTCCTATTGATATTCCATGCATTGTTTTGCGTAAAACGTATCGCAACTGGCATTATAATGCAGGTATTATGCTAAATAAGCTACTTCACCCTTCGCAAAGTCCTAATAGCAGATTAGTGTTATGCGAAGGTTAATCTTGGCGCAGACCCGCTTTGGGTTTCGACTTAAATGCAAATCGAGAAGGCTGCTTTATAATCGCATTATTATATAGGCGAATATTCGAATTTGCAAACAAGTTTCGATAATCGCCCCAGGCACAATTGATATATTATTAATTACGAGTTTCATTATTATCCGATTGATTATTATGCAAGGTGGAAATTGATTCTTATTAAGTCATTTTTTCTATTAGCTCTGTTTCTATCTTATTAATATTTGGAAGATGTTATTACTATGTAAAGACGTTAACGTCCGATTTTTTAAATTGAGGCCACCGAGGCTTTAGCAGATCCTTTCTTGTTCTTCATAGCTATCTTTTCACTGGGGAATACTATACGTATTTCTTCACTGCCACATTTGTAAAAAATGTAAACAACGTGGGTTTAATTTAATTAATATTTGGAAAATATTATTAGATTTATTAATGTTATGTTAGAAAAAATGACATTCTAATTTCAAAAATATCAGAAGAGTATTTGCAACTTAAATAGGCGCCAAGAATATATTCTTGTGATATGTAAAATGGAGGCGCTCTTACTTTAAGGATATATATTCTTGTCTATATGATGGAAGATATTCAATTAGTTGTATGTTGTACTAAACACTTTTCCTTAAACCAAAACATTCAATGTCCAAATTTACAAAAAAAGGGAACTAATCTGAAAGGACGTGGCACGAAACATTAAAATAAATTATTGGACAGAGCAAGGAGCATTTTCCTTTGCGCATTTCTTCTTTCCCAATAATATTCTCATTTTAACAATATTTCCTCCGTTTGGTTAGAATATGCATGTAAGAATATGACGCTCTTAATATTAAAATAACGTTTTTTTCGGTGTAGTATTCCCCTGTAAAAAGGTAGATATAAAGAACGAGAACATATCTGCTGAAGTCTAGGTTAGTGGCATTCTCGATTGAAATCCAAACTAAGGCAGATTTTTTCTTGTTCTTTCATAAACTATTTATCCGAAGTAATCGATATAACATCGAAGTTTGTATTAACTAAAAGTATTTTTGCTTCTATTTCTTCTTATCTAATGGCGATAAAATTCTAATAATTACGATAAGTTTATGCTGCTTTTCTATTTTATTTAAATTAAAAGACTTTCTTTTCTGCGCACATAAGAATGCAAATATTTGAAAGACTTTTCAATCTGCATAACGAATGGCGAAGTTTGATCTTAAAAAGAGTGCAGAACAAGAATCCTGCCGAGCCTCTTATTTAACTCCCCCACACAAGAATCTTGAACGATTTTATATGGAGCTTTTGAGAAACACACTCCCTTTTTTTATCAGATTTACATTCGAAGAGAATAATTTCCAGGAGGATTTACAACCTGATAACAGATTTGCTAACTAAATTAGGTTTATAATATTTTCATTCTTGCAAAAATACATAAATATTCATTACTATTTTGCATTCGGAGAATTTTTGTTCTCAGAATGTTTGATGATAAGCTATTATTAATACTCAGCACGATTGTTTTAAGCTATTTGTAAACCAATAATCAAGAAAAAAAATTTGATTTTCTGAACCATGACACAACAATATGTTTGAAGATTTGTTGATGAATTTGGAAATTGGCTGCTTATTCGTTCAAATTATGCCTCAGAAGGTTAAATAGAAAATGCTCTACATAATTGCTTTTTGTAAGAGTATAGTTACTTCTTCTTGTATGAAATCATGCCGAAATATACGTCAATCAGGGTGGCCGCTGAACTGGGAAATTGGGAAACTGGGAAATGACCGGGAATTTTTTCAATCATGGGAAAACCGGGAAATGACAGTCAATTTTTTTCCAGGAATTTTACTAATTGCTAGAAAAAAGCTCTATCAATTTCAATGTAATTCAACTTATTCCGTCATGCATTTTTTCTTGTGGTGTTTGACGTATACAATATTCATATATACAGTAGCATAATATAATAAGTAGTTTAAAAAGTGCCAGGAAAAATCTATCCAATCACTTAAAATATCACGAATTTCATATCACGTGATGCAATGCAAGTTAAAAAAGTTTTTGTTTCATCTTATTTTCTGTGAAATTCATATTTTAACTTAGAAGAAGACTTAAAAAATTAAAAGCTTTTGAAATTGAACATTCTTATTAAAAAAAAAAACGTTTTTAGTTGATCAACTGTAAATATAAATTAATTAATGGTTTTTTTAATTGAACTGTAGTTCTAGTATTACAAATTTATCATGAATAGATTTTGTACGTTGATTCTGAATCTGTTTAAAATTAAACAGATTATAAATTTTATCGTTAAATACGGAAAAGTTATAATAACTAAAATAGTTCAATTTTTAACGAAAAAGATGAAATTTCAACAAAAACTGTATTTGGTGATATTTGAACCAAAAGATATTTTAATTTAAAATAAAAAAAAAACAGTTTAATTATACAAAGAAAGACGAATTTTGAAGAAAGTATTTAAGTCATGAATAAACAAGGTTTTATATAAATACATGAATTTCCAACAAAAATATCAATTTTGAACGGATAATGGAATAGTGAAATTTTCAGTTAAAAACTTAATTTGCAATCTAGAAAAAAGACTAATTTTCAACAAAATACATAAATTTCCAACCAAATAGTTTAAATTTCAACTAAAAATATCAAATCTCAGCGAAAAAATTAAATAGTTAAATTTTCAATTTAAACAATTAATGTTACAAATGATTAGTTTTCAACCGAAAATGGAGTAGTTAAATTTTCAGTAAAAAAATAAATTTCAAACCAGAAACAAAAGAATTTTAACCAAATTAAAAATTGTTCTACCAAATACTTCAATTTTCAACGGAGAAATGGAATAGTTCAATTTTCTATTTAAACAATTTATTTTAAACAGAAAAAACGATTTTTTAACCGAAAAGATCAATTTTGATCTAAAGTGTTAAATCTTCTAACAAAATAATGAATTTTGAACAATGTGGTTAAAAGTGCAAATAATAAGTAGTTGAATTTTCAACCAAAATGATGAATTGTTAACAAAAAATGTAAATTTGATTTATCAACCAAAAAATATGTTTTGTTTTTAATAAAAAAAATTGTATACTTATTTTCAACTAGAAAAATGAATTTTGCACAATGTATTTTAACAAAGTAAGTTTGAATTGTTGACGAAAAAAGATTCATTTTCAAACAAAAAGTTACATTTTTAGCAAAAAAATATTAATTTTATAAAAGAACGTGATAAATTTAGAGGGACAAATTAAAAATCCCAATAAAAAAAATTTTAATAGGAAATTCCTGAATATTAAAACTCTAAAAAATTTACCATGTTACTGAATTAAAAATTCCTGTTAATAGAAAATTCCTGAAATCATATTGCCGACATTCTGAAATATTCAACATTGTAAAATTTCAGACTATAGGGAAATTCACGAATAATCCAATTTCTGAATCTAAACAATGAAGACAATTTTAAATAAGAAAACTATTTAATAAATAAAATTATTATTTTAATGAACATATTTCTCAGTTTATTGTTCTTCTATTGTTAAAATAATTTTTTAAATTATTTAGATTCGAAGATTTTTCTGTATAGGCGATTTTGTAGTCGTTCCAATAAATTTAGACTTTAAACGTTAGAATAATTATTGTTCCATTTTACAAACTTTTAATTTGTGAGTGAAAGTGTTTTATTTTGATTTATCCAACTTGAAATTACTTAAAATTATATAATTTTAAACATTTATAAATTTTTCGAATGATTCTTCAATATTCAGAGCTTGAAAACTATAGCGTCGACTTCTATTTTTTCCCAAAAAATCTGTGAGCTGTCAATTTATGAAAGTTAAAAATAAAAAATAATGCAGTTTAACGACATTTAATTTAAAATATTTATCCAGAAATACTTTAAAAGTTTCCATTTTATACAAGTGAATTATTGAGCGTTTAAATCAAGAAAATGGGAATTTTTCATGTTTTAAACTTCACTTACAAATTTTTGAAACTTTAATTTGCTATTCAGTTATGTCAGAGTTACTATGACGAATGATTATTTTCATTATTTTTAACTGGATTTCAGATACACTGTGCAAACTTAATTGCTGTATTTATATTCCACATATTAAAACCAACTTTATTTTTGTTTGAAACAAAATAGTTACTGTGAAAGGTGAACAAATTAGTAATTAAATTTTTTTTGTTATATACACACAACCTATTCTGTATGTATAGATAAATATAATTTAAGATAACTAATACTTAAACTTTATTTAATAAATATTTAGGTAGTTTTTTTCATTAAAAGCACATTTTTATAATTGTGAAATACTCGGATGCTTCAAATGAATATAAATTTTAGTTTGCTGTCACGTATTGTTAAGCGCTATCTTCAGAAAGTTAATCTGGGGTATGCTGGCTAAGGCCTGGCCAGTGCCTGACTAGCATTTTTTGCTTCTTCTATCTTAATCAGGAAGCAACTAATGCCTGGCTCAAATACAGGATTAGGGCCTAACTAGACTCAAATGTTTTTTCTAGTCATGAGGAATACAAAATGTAAGCAGTGCCTTTAAGGGTCCTGATTAGGACTTACTAGTCTAGTTATTCTAGTGGGATTCTGACTACTGCCCTGCTTGAAATGGAGACAAATGGGGCGATTTCTACATGGGAATGATAAAATCATTAGTCCATGCCAATCGCTAAGTCGTCACAGCGCAGTCATTGTGTTTTCTGAACTGTGGCAATTTAAATATTTTTTTAAATTAATTACCCCTCTGTATATTTTAGGATTATGCTCGGCACTTACAGTGTTTTTTGAAAATTGTTAAACAAAAAAAATTCCTTAAGTGGTCAATCATTATACCGGTTACCCTAATAGTATTTTAGACTGTGTTTTGAACAATGAGATTAGTAGTAGTGCCAATTAAACCTTCACTCTTGGGTATTATAATGTTTTTTAATGGAAACTTAGTATCGATCTTCAACTCTAAAGTCAAAGTACTCTTAGCGAAATCGATGCATGTATTGAGAACTCGCTGATAATTCACAATCCTCAAGTTTCCTTGTTTCATTAATTTAACACCTCGTTTCGTTTCGATTTCTAATTCTTAATTATCCAATTAAATTTTTTTTCTGCTTTAGAATAATTTATTTAAAAAAAATATTACAATAGCAAATTTCCCACTATTTTCCTTCGTATCCTATTTTCCACTTTTAAAAAGAATTTCTCTTTTTTCACTGTTTTCAAAAAAACTTCCCCTTTTTCTCGTTTTTTCCCTTAAATGTGAGATGGAAACCCCTTTAAAGGACACTGCGGGTCACTGTGACCCCACGAATTTTCTGATTTTTTCAGATTGTCTGCGTTTTTTTAAAGTATTTTTTTCGAATAGATAAATTATCACTCAGTCTTTGTAAATATTTTTTTTTCTATTTTTATTGTTTTAATATTACTTATTATTGCTTTTCCATCCAAAAATATCGTTTACTTTATTTGGAGGTGTGTCTTTTAATGGTTAATAGAACCCAGTAAAAAAGCCAACTATTTTTTGTTAAAAGTTCATTCTTTTTTTTGAGAAGGCTACTATTATATTTTTGGCTTGCATCCATCTTTCATTAATAATCCTACTATTTAACTAAAAATTCATTTATTTGTTTAAAAATTGAACGATTATATTAGAAATTCGTATTTTCAGGTTAAAAATTCAAATAGTTGATTAAAATTTGAACTCATCCATTTTTGTCTGAAAGTTGATTGCTTTTGATCTAAAATTCACCTGTTTGATTAAACATTCATCTTTTGGAGTAGAAAAATCGTCTTTATGGATTGAAAACTCATATTTTTTTGTTAAAAGTTAATGGTTAAAATTGTTAAATAGTTAAAAATGTAAAATAGTTAAAAATGTACTTATTTTGTTGAAATTCAACTTATTTGTTAAAAAGTCATAATTTTGGTTTGAAATTAAATTATTTGGTTAAAAATGGACTTTTTTGTTAAAATTTCTAATGGTCTTATTAAAAATTCAACTTTTTAGTAAAAAATTCGCATTTTTGCCTTGAAAATTTCATAATTTGGTTAACATTTTTTTAAACAAAAAATATTTCTGACTCGAAAATTAGTCTTTTTTGGCACAAGAAATCGCATCTTTTGGGTTAAAAATGTAAATGTTTGGTTCAAAATTAATCTGTTTTCATTGAGTTTAACTGCTTTTTTATTTTTATTTTAGTTCAAAATTCACTATTTTCTTCCAGATTTATCTTTTTTGTTGAAAATTAATGTATATTTTAGAAAGTTTTTTGTTTTTGGTAGAAAAATTAATCTTATTCGTTAAAAATGAACTTTTTTGATAGATATCCATATTTACGATTTGAAAATTCAACAACTTCGTACCAAATTATGTGTTGAAAATTTATCTCTTCAGAGAAATGTAATATTTTTTGCTAGAAGTTTCAATGGTTTGATAGAAAATTCAATTTTTAGGTAATAAATTAATTTTTTCGTAGAAAATTATTTTGTTGTTATTGAAAACTCATGAATTTAGTGGATTTTTTCCTGACTGCCAAATTATTTTTTTTTTTATTTGTTGAAAATTGAACTTTTGGTTAAAAAATTCATCTTTCTGGTTTGAAAATTCATCTTTGTAGTTTGAAAATTTAGCTATATGGTCTTAAATGCAACTGTTTGGTAGAAAATTATTTTTTTCTCTCGAAAATTCATCTTTTTATGGAAAATTAAGTTTTTTGTTGAAAATTCCTCTTTTCGGATTTAAAATTCAAATGTTTCAAACAAGGATTTGATTTTTAGCTTGAGAACTTAATGCTTTGTTAAAAATGTATTTTTTTTTCTTTGAAAATTTACCTACATTATTGAAAATGTAATATATTTCAAATTGAAATCTTAGGAATATGGTAACTTGATTAATTTTATTTAAAACAATTTATTTGCCCTATTATTCCTCTCTTTTTGCCCCAAATCACTATTACAGACTTCACAGTCCAAAATAGTCTCAAAATAACGGAAATAGGTGGAATTTTCAACGAAAAAATATTTTCTTCCGAAAGATGAATTTTCAACAAAAAAGTGAAACAACTTTTACCACACAACTGCTTTAACAAAAAAATAGTTGAAATATCATTCTAATGGAGACGAATTTTGAACAACTTAGTTGAAATATTAATCAGGTAAATTTTCAATCCAAAAAGAGGACTTTTTCAAAAACAGTTGAATTCTCACAAAAAGAGGAGTGGCTTTCAGTCAAAAAAAGTGATTTTTCTGCCACCAAAAATTAATTTTCAATTCAAAAGGACGAGAGTACACTCAACTTCCAGTTAAGTCAAAGCCATTGAAATGGAAACAGTTCAGTTACGTAAAACTCCCCTTAACCCCACCAATGTCTATTGGGGCGGAGAAGATGAAGGAGTGCGCTTTATACGTGTCACGTGTTGCTAAGCGGATGGGATGTAAAATGTGAAATAACTGGGCGATGCGTTTTGATATATCTGATCGTTGACATAACTGAGCTTTGACTTAACTGAAAGTTGAGTGTATTTCATTTAGATTCGATATTATGCTTTCAGATTTGTTTTATTCTTCGAAAACAGTATGGCTCGGCTTGTAACGTATTATTAGTTTCGTAAATTGAAACCTAATTTCTTTTTTCGCCCCCTTTAAGTACTCGGGAAGCAAGTAAATAAAATTCCACGACAGGTAAACAAATTTCTACGAGTTACGAGCCAAATTTTTTAAGATTTCTTTTTTTTAACAATTAAAGTCTGTTTACTGATACGAATGGGTAATTATCTGAGCGGATACATAAACGAAAGGGAAAATACGTAAATATGCGTGTAGAGCGTAAAATATATAATAGTCTGGCGTAAAGCAATTTACGCAATCGCTTTTATATTTTTATCGCCAGAGAAAGTTATTACGGAAGTAAATTATTTCGCTTAGCTCTTCCTTACCTGTTAGATCCGATATTAATATTTCTTTCAGAGTCTGTTTTCTTATTCTCCTTTTCTTCAGCTGCTCTCGAAAGCACTGATTTCTTTTGCGCCTTTAAGTGAGAAAACTTATTTATCCATTTTATGATCAAAGCTTCTGGTTTTCTTATTTCTTCTTATGGACATTCCACTTTCATTATTTTTCAAGTCCATCAGGATTTTAAGGACGCATTTCCCGGGCAAATTGAAAGTTGAAATAGAGAACATTCTCGAGTTTCGAGTTCAAATTGAGACTATGTTGAAACATGTTGTAGAAAAATAAGTTTGGCGAGAAGTTAATAATAAGAAATTTTCTTTTTGTGAGTTTATAGCTCTTTGAGAGTAAATTCTTGGTTGTTTTTTTCGAAAAATTCAGCCTTTACATCTATTTTTGGTTTATTCGTATTGTTTCATTCTTTATACTCATTTACTTCTTTTGCCTCAAAGAAATTTAATGTACTCGGTATCGTAAAAGTCTTGTTTAATTCGTTTGATATTTCGTAAAGTATAAAGAAGGCAAGACGGTAATTAATATATTTTAAAACCAATATAATGAGCTCCTGAGTATACCTAAAAATAGTATAAATTTGTTTAATTCAGTACGGATACAAACTTTGATTGTTTGGGATGTCCTATCAATTAACAATTAAATTTCAGAGACCACAGTCCGTCCAAATTTTTACTAAATCCCCTTTTTCTCCTTAAATTTGAAAACCCCCCTAAAATACCCAAAATTGTGAATTTTATCCCAAATTTCCCCTTCCTCCTCTTTTTTCAAAATTCCGATTTATTTTCTAAGAATCATAAATAGAATTTCGAAGCGCAACAGAACAAGAGACTTCGAAAGAGATTCTTTTTGATCAAATGAATTCAAATATTTCCTACGCAGGGGAATTAAAGAGATTTTCACAAAAATAGGATTTTAAATTCTTTTCAATAAAATCAACGTAGATGCTATTCTTAAATTTAAATTACAAATTTCTAATTTCTAATATTAGATGTAAAAAAATATTTCGTTTTCAACAAAATAGATGAATTTTGAACCAAAAAGATTAATTTTAAACTGAAATTAATAATCCTCAACCAAAAAAAGAGTTGTCAAAAAAGTAGTTTAACTCTTATCAAAGTTGTTGAATTTTTAATCTAAAAATGGATATTCAACCAAAAATGTAATAGTATTTTTTCAATAAAAAATATTTTTTGTTGAAATAAAATATGAAGAATTTTCAAAAAATTATGTTGACTTTTTACTAAATTTTTTAATGTTTAAGTCAAAAATCCGAATTTTCATAAAAAATGCTGATTTCTACCCAAATAGTTTAATTGTAGGGTGACCGGGAATTTTATACATTTTTAGAAATAAAATCTATTCACTTTACAATGCGTCATTCTGAAATCTTTTAATTTAAAATTTTCCATTTTAGGTTATTATTTTTAGGCGTGCATTTTTAATTTATAGATTCTTAATATTCAGTTTTAAAGATTTTATCATTTAAAAATCAGAAACGTTTGAAATTGAAAATTTTTGATGACACTATTTTTAATTTGATTTTTTAAATTGTACTTCGCTATTAAAATTTGAACAATAATTGGTTTTACAAGAAGATTTTGAATCTATTTAA
Organism: Druon quercuslanigerum; assembly: GCA_010014905.2. Lineage (NCBI taxonomy): Eukaryota > Metazoa > Arthropoda > Insecta > Hymenoptera > Cynipidae > Druon > Druon quercuslanigerum. Next base: position 15,109 of record JAAAKG020032452.1, read on the forward strand.
AACTAAAAAATTTGATTGAAATAATATCAAATCTTTTCAATGTTTAAATAATTCTAAATTAAAAGATTCATAAATTATTTCTTTTAGTTAAGTTTAAATCCTCTTCAAAAAATCGTTTTAGTCTAAAAATATAATTGTAAGTCCCTTCGATTAAAAAAATTTTAATTTAAAAATAAAGGAGATATTTCTTAATATTTTGCGATATTTGGCTCTTCATTTGAAATGAGGAATTGCAAATAAAATATTAAAAACTGAGCATTTTGAAACTGAATTATTTAAAATAAAAAACCCTCCGAAATTTAATCCTTAAATTTTAAGTGAAAGAGTTGAATTTTGATGTATAAATAAAAATTGAATATTTATTTATTGCGAATAACTTAAAAATGATTTAACTTCTAATTAAAAAATTTCTTAGTTTTAAACAAAATTTAAGCCGTTAAATTTTTTATTTTTCTCACTTAAAACTGCTTAAAACGATATAATTTGGAAAAGAATTCAATAGCATTTAAATATATTTATTTGTTTATTAAATGGTTTCTCACAATAAATGGTTTAACAATTTCCGCCTTAGAATTTTTTTTTAAATTCGAAACACCAGAGTAGCAGAGTAGTAGAGAATGTCTTCTCCGAAAAAGCCACCATTTATTAAAATTCAAAAATGTTTAAAAAATAATGTTTTCATAGATCTGATGTTTTTCACTACTATCTTGAAGTTTTTATTTTATAGGTGTAAAATGTCGAGCGTTTGAATAAAAATTGTTTAAATAAAAATTTTTGTGATCATCAATTTTAAAAGTTTTAATTTTGATAGAGTTCCACTTTGAGTTATTTAATTTGATAGTTTCAAATGAAAAAATGTTCAGCTCTAAGAGTTCGAACTTTTCATTTCGATGACCCTTGTGTATTTAAATATTTTACAAATTCTCATTTTTTTACTGTTTCAGGTGAGTACCTTCATATTGAGATATCAGCTCAAAATACATACATGTGCGTCACTTATAATGATCGTAAGTAACAATTCTTAATTTTATGTTTCTTTATTGAAGGTTTCAACTACCCTGAAAATTTTTCGCAAACCGGGAAATAACAAGGAATTTTTTCCCCTAATTAAAAATTTACCCTGAAAGTAGTTGAATTTTTAACCTGAAGAGAAGAATTATAAAATTTTAATCTTCAACCTCAAAAAATGAATTTTCAACGAAGTAGGCCAACTTTTAGTTAAGTAGTTGAATTCTCAAAGAAATAGACTTTAATCCAAAAACAAGGATTTTCAACCAAGAAGATTAATTATCTACGAAAAATGAGTCTTTTTTAATCGAAAAGATAAATGCTCAGCGACAAATTTAATCGCTGATATTTTTCCCAAAAGTATTTTTATTTTGAAAAAAAAAGATTTAAAAAAAAGCATTTTTCAGTGAGAAGAGAAACAAATTTTAACTGCAGTGTTCAAATTTCAATAAAATAGTTGATTTCTCAGCCAAAGCAGATTATTTTCCAAGCAATCAGTTGTATTTTTTTACCAAGAAAGATTTTCATACCAAAATAACAAATTTAAAAAAAATAGTTGAGTTTTTAACCAATAAATGTTTCTCAGTCAAAGAAGAGAAAAAAAATTAAATATATTGTTAAATTTTAAATCCAAGACGATGATTTTTTTAAAAAACAGTTCTTGAATTTTTCCGGACGTATTTTTATCAGTACTAAATGCTGAAGTGGCCAACAGATTTTTCAAAGCTAGTTAAACAAAATTTTTAAACATAAAAATGACTAGAAAGGGTTCTGCTGTTAGAGGACACTTTAGTTCAATAATTACGAAATACATTTTATACATAAAAAGTTTTTAATAATAAATGAAATCCTGTTTTAATCCTATTTTTCGGAAAAAATCGCTTTTTTGATCTAAAATTAAACTACTAAACTCCTATGATCTCTGAAGTTTTATATAATTTCTCTTAATGGATAATTCAGTTATTTATTTAATTACCTATTTATTTCTAAATTATTAAACGTGCTTAGTATCGTAAAACATTGAAATTAAATACTTTTAACTTTTTATACGATGAAAAAATGAGTCAGTTTAATCGACAAACATTATTGCACAGTTTCAGTGAACCGTCAAGTTTCTCTTTCCATTGTAACCCCTTTCCACTTACTAATTAGCAATTAGATAACTACACTTGTATAGGTAAATTAGTTTAATTGGAACTACCCTCTTGTACTGGTTAAATGTCCGCTAGGAAAGTTTCTTTTATAGAGAGTTATCTTAAAGTACTTTATTGGAAACTGATTTTCTGCTTGTAATAACATAATTGCAAAACTTATTCTTTTCATTGAAACATATTAACATTTTTTTTAGTATATAGATAATAAAACTCGCGATGAAAAAATAAAATACATTTTTTTTTGTGTAATGACTTGATTGGTACAAATCAATCCTTTCTTTGACCGATAATTCTTATGAACATGAAAATTAGAGAATTCGTTAAGTCTTACGGTCCACATAAATTAACAATAAAGTGAGACAACTCCTTCTCATTCCTTGACGTTTCAGTACGATTGCGTACCTTTCTCAAAAGGTTTTAAAACCTAAATAACAATTAAAAATAAATTAATAACATTAAAAACAAATCGTGAATTAGATTAAATAAAAAATTCTGCGATATTTAGAGTTTAGTTTAAAGGGTCTGTAAGTTTATACGCCTTTCCAAATTACGTAGTTTTTAGCAACTATTTTTTTACTGATCTTATGGGTCATCCAAAACTAAAATAAGCAAATTTGGGTAAAGGCGGTTCGGTAAAATTTTACTCTTTCTTGCGAATTAACAAATTAGTTCAACTTTTAAACAATTATTTGAACATTCTACCAAAAAAGAAGTATTATCAACAATAAATGTAATAGTTGATAATTTAACGAAGAAAATATTTTCATTTTTAATAAAAAACAGTTGAATTGGTCAAAAAATGGAGGATTTCATACTAAATTGTGGAATCCTTGACCGAAACAGATCAATTTTTAACCAAATACAGTGAAGCTCTTCTATTGTGCCGGTTTTGGGAAAAAGTGGGTGGGAACAAACCTGTTAGAGCACGCTCCGCTTTTGTTTGCTTACGTCTGAGTCCTCGCCTGAGTGACAACCGCCGACCCCGAGCACCCTGCGCAGCTCCTGTTATACCTACCTGCGTGGCGGCTTCAATTATCGGAAGGGCTATAGAAGGGAGGGCTATTGAAGGGTCTCACTGTACTTGCATTTTTGTCTAAAAATATCACATTTCTACCAAAAGAGATGAATATTCGAATCAAAAAGGCTAATTTCCAACCAGAGTTAAATTTTTAACCAAGAAAGATTTTGCAGTTAATGAAGAAAAATATTTCGCCGAAATTGTTTAAGTTCCAAGACAAAAAAAGAGCTTTCTATCAAACTGTTGATTTTTTAACTAAACAAATTAATTTTATACTAAAAACGACGAAATTTTAACGAAAATGGCTAATTTTCCACAAAAAGACGAATTTTCATCAAATTCCATACGGTTTAGTTTTTAAATCAAAAAAGATCAATTTAAAAAAAAACATGGTATCGTTAAATTTGCAATTGACAAATTTTCAAGGCAGAAGGCGGAAATGTCTTCAAAACAGTTCAATTTTCAAAAAAAAAATTACAAAAGAATTTTGAATGTCGTATTTTATTTTTGAATCAAAGAGGTGCATTTTGGACCAGAAAAGATCAAATTTGGACCAAAAGAGATTAATTTCCAAGTCAAAAAGACTAATTTTCAAAAAAAGTTGAATTTTGAACCAAGAAAAATTTTTCAGTGACTTCAGAAAAAAATATTCGAAATTTTGAAGTTTCTTTCTGCCAAAAAGACAAAATCCCAATGAAATTCATATACCTGAATTATGCATTATAATTCTTTTTTAATAATAAATTATGTTCAATATAAAGTAACAAACATTTTAACACTTTTCCTGTTTTGCAAAGTCGTCAGTAAAAAATTTTGTTCATTTTAACGTACAGAACTTTAAAAAAAATTACTGTTCAACCAAACAATTGCACAGACTTAAATTTTTAGTTAAAGAAATAATTTTATCTAATGAAACGAATTTTGAAGGAAGTACTCAAACTTTTAAAGAGGCAGTTGAATTTTCAATAAAAAATGGTAATAGTTGATATTTAAACCAAAAAAGATAAAACCTGTTAATAAAAAACAATTGAATTTAACAAAAAAATATGAATTTTCAACAAAATAATTGAATCCTCAATTAAAACATGTTTTTTTCAACGAAACAGTTGCCTTTTCAATAATAAAAACAAATTTATTTTACCCAAAAAATACGGATTATCGAAAATATCTTATATGAGAAATGTTTTTGACACATACCCTCATATACACGTAATAAAGCATAGAAGAATCATT
>JAAAKG020032463.1:0-44176 GCA_010014905.2 Druon quercuslanigerum
GAGCATCCCCTCTCCTGCGCCTACTGGGCTGAGACGGGCCGAGCGTAGAGGCAGTTCTGCAATCCGGTGCCTCAATTGGTCCAGATAGTGTCGCTCACTTAACTAAACCATTCGAAGACAGCAGTATCCAACAATACATGAAATCGCATAAAATGCATGCGACGCAGTTTCATAACCAAACGGACGAAGAAGTTATTGAACAGACAATAACTTGCTTTTATCAATTTTAAATTAACTGTCCACGAAAAACACATTTTTCATTATTCTCATGTCAACACTAGACAGTTTGACATTAGAAAACACTGAAGTGGGACTCTGATGTCTGAAGTCGATCGGGCCTCTCTTTCTGCCATGCGAGATAGACAAAAATGGTCCGCTTGTCTTACAGTGACAGGTCTTTTCATTTCGAAACGATCACACTTTCTCTATCTCTGTCTGTACTTCTTCTTTTTTGTTTTCTTTGTCATCGTAGAGTATATTGGTACGGTAGCGACTCCAATTCAGAAAAAATTGTAATTTAAATTATATATTAACAAGAAATCTGATGATAAATAATTAATTGTGTAGTGTAAGTAGAACTGTGTAGTACTGTAGTATAATATTTTTTATTGAGATGAGTTGATATTAACTGCTCTTTTTCATTAACATTGCTTCAATAACTAAGCACCGAAGCCGAAGCGAGCTCGCCATCGTGCTTATTCGCCATGTGCGTGTCACCCGTTTCGAGAAAATTGTCGCAATATTATGACGTAATTACACAGGCACATCCCATCGTAGCTACTCTCGCCCATAATCGCTGCGGGGCGTCAATTCCCAGAAAGTCTAAATCCTGGAGCCTTAAATCCAGAGTTTACTGTAGTTGAATGTTCCGTAAAAAAAATTTTTTTCACCATGAAGAACTTTTTTCCATCTGAAATTATGAATCTTTAAAAAAAAATAACTTTCAAGAAAGTAGTTTAAACTTTCACCAAGAAGTTAAATTTACAATCTAAAAAGATGAATTTGCGACGAAAAATGTACTAGTTGATATCTCAACAAATATCATATTAATTTAAAATAAAAAACAGTTGGATTTAACCAACAAAAACGAATTTCCAACCAAATATTTTAATCCTAAACTAAAAAAAAAAGTTTATTTTCAATCCAATAGTTACATTTTTTAACAAAGAATTTATTTATTTACCAAAAAGATAAATTTTCAACGAAATACATCAATATTCTACCAGACTGATTAATTTTCGAGTCGCAAATAGGAACTTTTTTCAAAACAGTGAAATTTTCAACCCAAAAATATGAATCGTCAACAAAAAAGTTATATTTCAGTCGAAATAGATGAAATTTCTATAGAAAAAAATCATGAATTAAGAGATGTTGGCTTTTGTTGGTATACTTGTCAAAAAATTAATGTTCAACAAAATAGTTGAATGTGAAACACTGACCTCTGTCATAAATAAATGTTAATTGATGTTGACTAGGTGGGAAATATTTAGAAGATGTTGAGTTTTGTTGGTAACTGGTCCATCCTTTGAAAGAACCCATCTGTATAGCTTATTTGTTCCAGTGTTTTATCTTCTTCCGTGTTGTAATAGCAGATGTTAATTGATGTTGACCAGGTAAGAATTAATTAGACATTAAATTTGGTTGATATTCTGGTCCAAAATTAGACCAGCATCCTTTCAAAGAATGTACCAGTATGCCAACAAAATTCAACATCTTCTAATAAATATTCATTTTGATGATTTGTAGACTAAATAATATTTGAAATAAACATTGAAGACATTAATTTGCAATCATTTTTCTCCTTTTTTATTTGTGATGAATCCTGATTTTGAGTTTTAAATTAGAATAATTTTTTGTAGACCCAAGTCTAATCTCTTGTCGGTGTCAATGATGCAATAAGTAATTGAGCAGATTTCTGTTTGTACAGATGGACAAGTCCGGTAATGGCTGTTCCTTGGCGTGGGACAGTTTTTTTTCTTTTTTTTTACATTACCTCGTGCTCTGGTAGAATCTACGAGTAAGAAGTACGTTACCGTGCACTGGGTGCTGGCTTTTGATTCGCGGTGGCATCGTTCCAAATCTTGCGTTTCAGTCTCAACTGTAACTCTCAGATCGTCTCAGAGTCTCAGTGCTTCCAGACTACTTTCCTCGCCAGACATAGCCCCTCAAACGCGATTGTGCGATAGTTAAATCAAGCCGAACGAAGGACCGCTTTTGCATTCGACGATCTTGTAATGTAGAATTTTAGAAAACAAGAAGTGTCATGAACGGGGGCAGAGGGACTACAAGACCCGCAGTCGAATTGAAAATAGGCATCATCGTTCTGAATTTGTGACGCGAGACGTGATATATTCTTCCGGAACGAGAATCAAGAACTCTAGGAAAATGTTCTCTAAGCGAGATAATGGTGTCGCTGCTTGCTCTTTAAATTATCATTATGTGCCCTAAATTTGAAAACTACCGTAAAACATCTGAAATCGAAAATGTTTACCCAGTTCTCTCCTTTTCTTCTTTTTATCAAAGTTTCTATTCAATTTTTGAGTCATAAACAGAAATTAAATACTTTAAAAAGCAGGACAATTTCTTTAGATAAACTAAATCCTAAATTTTTAGTTTGTTAGCACGATAACTTTCGAAAGAATTGAAAGATTGGATTGGCATTTAGTATACTCTTTTAATGTCCTAAAATAAAGGTCAAGTTCGTTAGCCAGCCATTTTGGATAAAAATTTAAAAAGTGAGCACATTTTGAAAATTGTTGAGACCATATCTTTTCAAGATTCAAAAATTCTCTGTGCAATTATTTATAATACTCAAAAAGACAAACAATTTCTCCTGGTGACTTTTTTTTAATAAAAACAAAATTACCAGAGTTATAGCATTTTTAAATTCCAAAAAAAAAGAAACGAAAATTAACATTTTCACCCAAACAACGCACGATACGAAAAAAAGTCAAGAAAAGTAAAATGTTTCTTTGGACACACCCGACAAGATTATCATAACGACTTTTTGAATTTTTTTAGAAAAGCGAAAACTCAAATTTTGACAGCATAAAAAATAATGGAAAATAAAAATTTTAATTTTATGGTTAAACTGTGCAAAATTGGTGAAAAGGCATGTAGAGAAAAAAAGCGCCGCGTTTTAAAAACAGACGAACTGTGAAGATTCTTTTTCGAAAATACGGTAAAAAATACTTTTAAAGAAACTTTTAACTAAAATTATAAATCTTCAACAACAAAATTAATTTTAAACAAAGTAGTTCAACTTTTAACCAAGTAGTTAAATTCTCAACGAAAAATATAATAGTTGATATTTCAACCAAAAAAGATTTGTATTTATAATCATAAACAGTTTAATTAAACCAAAAAATACGAATCTTAAATTAAGGCAAATGTCCCCGTAATCGTGTCGCCAATTTTAATTCTTTTTATCTAATTTAAAATTTTAATTAATTAAATTTCCATTTAGCATATTTTTAACCAATATTTTCAAATTATAGTCAAGCTTCACGATTATTGGGATCGTCAAGATTATTGGAATATTTTTCTAAAATAGTTCAATAAAGAAACAATATATATAATTGAATTTTTCAGCTAAAGGTTGAGTTTTCTATAAAACAGTTGATTTTTTAAATCGAAAATATGCTTTATTAATCAAATAGTACATTTTCTTCTTAAATAGTTGAATTTGCAACGAAAAAGATAATTATTTAACAAAATTGTTGAATTATATTTTTAAATAAGTATTACAATTATTATATTCCTGAATAATTTTTTATTTATGTTTTTTCATACAATAATCTTGTTTTAGTTGGCTTCAAGGCTGAGGAAACAAAAGCAGAAAAATTAGGGCTTTAAAATTGTACTTTTTGTGTTTTTTAAATTATTATTTTTTAGTTTGATTAGAAAAAGCTTTGAGCAATTTAGGTTTTTATACTGAAAAGAATACACTAGAAAAAAAATTGATGATAATAAAGAATCAAAATCTATTTACGGATAAAAATACGTTTTAGAAAATTCAAACATGAGCATTTTTCAAATCGGGCTTTTCTTGTATTTCTTCTTAGAAATGGTACACAACATTTTTAATAATAAACTCAATCTTCTTATAATCCGTCTCAGTCATTTGAAAAATAAATCCACAATTTCTTACTTTTTCAGGATTAAATCAAATTTTAAATTATGATAAACAATTGAATTTTCGAAAATGTCACCATTGCATTTTAGCCCATATATATGCAGTTCCTGAATTTTTCGTTAAAAGTCTTTAGGTTTCCCTAACATAAATTTGACTTATGTAAAAGACTTAAATTTTTGTTCGAAAAAAATTAGTTGAATGTATCTAATGAAATTAGAAAATCACGAATAACTTCGAGTAAGATTTTTTTAATAATTTGTAACTCGAAAGTGGAAACATGTTGAGCATATCTGGGTTTATTGGATTTCTCATGCAATTTATTGGATCCCTAGCAATCGAAAAATATGGAATTTCTTTGTAAGTAGTCATATATATTTATGAGAATATTTTTCGTATCATTTTCCTTTCAAAATAATAACTCCCGTTAAAATTTTGAAACATGAAACAAGCTGTGCCTGAAAATCTCAGGGAATTTTTTTAATGTAACAGAATTTTTTCGAGAGCGTGCTTGATTTTTTTTGTATTGTAATATAAAATTTAATAAGAATGTTTTTTTTTTTATTTCGTAAGAGTAAATAATAAGAGTAAATAATTTTAATAATAATTTTTTAAATAATTAATTCGTAGGAGTAAATAACCTCATTTTGTTAAAAACTAAGTTTTCTGATTAAAAATTCATCACTTTAATTAAAAATTCATCTCTGGTTGAAAGTTTAACTATTTTGGTAAAAACTTGTAGCTTTTTTGGTTGAAAATTAATTTTTTAGACTGAAAGTTGAACTCTTCCATGCTAATTTTTTCTCTGTATTGGTCTTATATCAATATTAAAAAAAATTCACAAATTGTAAAGATTTAATGTAAATTGAACTATTAGATATGGAACTAATTTGTTGAAAAAACATTATTTTTGTTGAAAATTAACTGAAAGTTTTAATAATCACTTTTTTGTGAAAAATCCAAATTTTTTAGTTGAAAACTCGTGTACATTGTTGAAAATTGGTCTTTTTGGACAAAAAATTAATTTTCCTGTTTTCTCTAATAAATCATTTAATAAATCATGTAATAAATCAGTCTACGTAATGTTTAATTCCCATCAGAGCTAGAGGAACTTTTTTCTGTAATAAGTATTTGTGATATTTTGTCATCATAAAAAATATTTTTAATATTTATTATTACAAAATGACCAGTCGATAAAAAAATTTAACATCTTATTTATTCATCTTCTTTGTTCGAAATTCCTCATTTTGGCTGACAACTTAACTATTCCAGGTAAAAATGAATAATTTAAGTTGAAAATTCATCTTTTCAATTTGAAATTTAACTAATCCAGTTTTAAATTGCTCTCTTTGGTTGAAAATATAATTATTTTGTTAAAGTTTTTGTTGTGAAAATTAATTTTTCCAACTGAAACTTGAACTATTTGTTTGAAAATCCATGTATTTCGTTAGAATGTTCTCTTTTTCAGTAAAAAATTAATATTTTTGTTCGAAAATTCATTTTTACTTTGGCTGAAAATTAATTCAGTTGAATATTGCATCATTTTAGTTGAAGATTCATATATTTTATTGAAAATTCGTCTTTTCAGGGTGAAAATAATCTTCTTTGTTGATAGTTCATCTTCTTGGTTAAAAATAATTATTTTTCGTTCAAAATTCAACTATGCTAGTTAAAGATTCGCCATTTCAGTTGAGCATTCATCTTTTTATTAAAAAATTGTACTATTTAGGTTGAAGATTCATCACTTTGGTTAAAAATTTAACTATTATGTTAAAAATTATTTTTTTCTGAAAATTAATTTGTCTAACTGAAAATTTAACGATTCCATTTTTTGACCAAAACTCATCGCTTTTTGTTGAAAATTCAACTTTCTAGTTTAAAGTTGATCTTTTTTGGTTGAAAATTAAACTGTTTCTTTGAAAATTCGTTTATTTTGCTGAATGTGTGTCTTTTTTGGTAAAAATATATTATTCTTGATTGAAGATTCAACTATTTGGTTTAAAATTTATCTAAGTTGTGCAATCTGAAAATTAAAATGAGATAGTTTTAAAATATATTTGATATCTAGTGAAATTTTGAATGCAATTCCCTAATCTATCAGAAAAATATTTTTTGTATTGTTTAAAAAATTTCAGAATTTTCAAAAAGTATATAACTTTTCTAATTGTCATCGAAATTGAACATTTAATTTGGATAATTTGCAAGTCGTCTACTTTTATATAAGAAGGTTTGACCAAAATTTCTAAAATAAAAACCAAATTTGGGAATGTTTGAAAATTCTCTAAATTTTGTTATTTTTGTTGGAAAAAGTGTAACAAAGGCTCACTCGATTGAACAAATCCTACAAAAGATAGCATGGCTACAGCATTCAGGTAACCATACATACATACATACTCTGACAGATAGGCGTACCGACTAAATTTTTTGATTTTTTTGACTCTGTGAGTGCCGAAACGTAATGATCCGTTAAAAACAAGAGATCGAAATTTTGAACGATTACATTACACTCTCATGAATGAGAATGTAAAAAGGTACATATATTCCATTAATGTATGAATCTTTAACTGAAATAGTTGGCTGTTTAACAAAAAAGATAAATTTTCAAACAAAAATATTAATTTTTAAATGAAATAGTTGACTGTAAAATAATTTATAACAATAGATTTTAACTTTTAAAAAACTAGTTTAATTTTCAAACAAAAACAGATAAATCAACGTAAAAATGTAATAGTTGATATTTCAACCAAACAATATTTTTATGTGAAATAAAGAACCGTTAAATTCAACTCAAAAGGAAGAATTTTCGACAAGAGTTTAACTTTTATTTAAGGAAGATTTATCCGCCAAGCGAGAAAAAAATTGCAGCCAAGCTATTGAATTCTCAAGAAAAAATATGAATTTTCAACAAAATAGTTCATTCCAGTATATACTTTTAGAGATGAAAAATAGTATTATTCAATTTTATATTACAATTTTTTGAAATATGTAAGCACGTAGGCTCTCCAAAAAAAGTAATTTAAATAAATTTCCTGACAGTTCCAGGTTTTTCAGACGAGTAGACACCTTATTGAATTTTTCGCAATTTTAGGATTTAATTTTATTTAAAAATGCTAAATACTTGAATTGCTCCGTACTACGGAAAATTATACCTGGACCAAATGTGGAATTGTAGCGAACTTTTTAGGTTAGGAGGATTGTAGATAATGGCTCTATGAATACCTCTTGTTGAAACTAAAATATGGCTTTTAGCTAGGAACGTTTTGACATGTTTATCAAAGCCTTGCTAGCAAAGCTCCAACTGCTTTTTGTACATAAAGCGAAAGATGAAATGACTGCCACTGGTTAGTGCCACTGTGGCTCTGGCAAAGTTAAAAACAGGCCCGGTGAATGATCGCGTTGAAACCTCGGTTGAAACTTAACAGTCAAAAAGAGAGAAAAAATTATGTTTTTACTCTTTTCTCGCCTGTTATTTGCTGTCTGTTACCGGGTGATTCGATCTGTCTTTCTCTACTTTCTTTTCCCTTAGTTTCTTTTAATTGACATATCTTTCTCACCAAATACAATTCCTGTGGAAGAATTTAGACCTCTTTCTTTCATATTTTCTGTATTGGATTATTTTTATCTCTCGAATCACTTTAACTGTTTCAGGTAAATTCGTAACGGATCAAGTTCTTCGACAATGTGACAAAAACCACAGGATCGGACCTGACCAGGTTACTTTCTGCGACAAAAGGTATTCTTCACATTATGTCTACCAATAATGTTAAGGAAGGGAGCAAACATGAGAAAAGCTTTACAGGGATCACAGCCCGTCCTCTTTTTTGCCTAATCCCTTTTTTTCCCTTTAATTCGAAAAATTATTTAAAATAGCACATAAAATCGAGAATTTTGAACCAATTTTCCTCCTTTTATGCGATTTCGATTCATTTTTTAAGAATCATAAACGGAAATTCAAGACTTTAGAAAACCAGAAGGTTTAAATTTTTTTCAATATTTTCTGAACGGTTTATTTTCTAATTATGTGGATTTGAAGGATATTGTCGAAAGCGAAAAAATCGCTAACTATTCAATCAAGAAACTAAAGTCGGAAGATAAATTAATTCAGTAGTTGAAAATCAAAAACATCTTTATATAGGTCACAGGTTTCACGGGCCAAAATTCTCTAAACACGGGGATAATGAGGAGATTTATCAAGAAAATAGAGATGATTAATAAATTAAAATTGTAACACTTTACGTTCCTAATATATCAAGTAAAAATATTACTTATTCAACTATACAGATGAACTTTTAATTAAGAAGATTATTTTTCTACCAAAAAGTAACAATTTTTAATCAAAAATATGGATTCTTAATAAAAAAAAGTAACAATTGATACTTCAACCAAAAAATTGAATATATTCAAAAACGACGGCCTTTTAACAGAATAGTTGATTTGGCAACCAGTTTGTTCCAGTTTTGAGCAAAAAATACGAAACTTCTACTTATCACCGAGTAATTCAATCGAAAAATATTTTAATTTTTTATAAACAGTTGAATTCGACAAAAAACTATCTTCAACGAAATAGTTGATTTTTCTACCAAATTATTGAATTTTCTAACCGAAAAGATACAATTTTTACAAAACAATTGAATTTTAAACCCAAAAATATAAATATTCAACAAAAAATGTATACTTCAACTAAATAGTGGAATCTTCTACCAAAATAGTTAAATTTTTAACAAAATAGTTAGATTGCTCACCAAAGAGATGAACTTCCAAATAAAATAATGAATCTTTAACAAAAAAATGAATTTTTAATAAAGTAGTTTCATTTACAAACAGATGAACTCCAATCTAAAATGATAAATCTCCAAAAACAAAATAAATTTTCAACAAAGTACTTCAAGTTAATAAAGTTATTAAATTTCGACCAAAAAATGAATGATTTTGACAAGTAAAACCTTCAAAATGATCAAAAAAAATTTTTTTTGTCAAGCAAAACATATTAATTTTTAATCAAGTAGTTGTATTTTTATCCAAAAATGATTACATTTCTACCAAGAAATGAATTGTCTTATAAAAAATACTAATTTTTAATAAAATAGTTTCATTTTCAACCATTTTATTAAAGTTATACGACTTTGTTAAAGAGTATTATTTTTGGTCAAAGATTCATTATTTTAGTTTAAAATTTATCTATATGACTGAAAATACAACTATTCTATTGAAAAACTTTTTTTCTTTAGTTGAAAGTTAATTTCTTTAACAGAAAATTTAACTTCCATTTTTGGTTAAAAGATTTTCGGTTAGTTGAAAATTTACTTCTTTCATTGCAAATTGTATATGTTATTCGAAATTCAGTTTTTTTTATCTAAAAATTTAATTATTCCATTTTTGGTTGAAAATGTATCTTTATTAGTTGAAAATTCTAATATTTGGTAGAAAAACTATAGAATTTTATCAAAACACGTACTTTGAATTTTTTTAGTAGACAATAATTGGATGTTCTAAAAATTAAGAATACGCAAGAAAAAGTTATTGCTAATTAAAATATTTAAAATGTTCTCTTCAAACTGAATGACTTACTATTTTAATCCATTTTGCAAATTAACTATTAACTTTTATTAATAATTTGTATAAGAATAGCTATTTTTGATTTTTAAAGTTTAAGTTTTCGCAGAACTCGGACCCGATTAGAGCGCGCACTCTGGTGAGTGTTAAACTCCGCCGTATCCTAGCGTGGGGGACTTGAAATAAGTGAACCTTGCAATAAGTGAGAGTTCAATGTTGAATAATTTTTTAGCTGGCATTAAAAATTTTTTTTCTACATTTAAGAGTTTTCAGGGGGGTAAAAATATATTAGGAACAAAGTTAAACGTTGAAGAAAAGAAAAACAACTCAGGGTTCTGTAATCAAAGTAACACACTAGAAAGAATTGATGAGAACAAGGAATAAAAACCTCTCAACTGTTAACAGTATATTTAAGAAAATACAAACATGAGCTTTTTTCTATTCTGTTGTTTATCTATTTTTCAATCTTGGATCACCCTGAATTTTCTTCTGATCAATTTTTATCAGTAGAAAGTAATAAAGTATTCAACAGATTTTTCAAAGCTGGCTAAAAAAATGTTTAAACACAAAAATGTCTAAAAATGAGATTCACAATATACTCATATGATAAACAAATTTTATAGTAATAATTGGACTGCTCTCAGCCTTCTGTTTAATTTGATTGATTCATAAAAATCAGCTAAGTTGAAATTGCTCACCTTTAAAGTATATCTGATATGAGAAGGAATCCTATAATTGAATATTTTGTTATTCTTCAGCAATTATAGTTTTCAATCGTATCCTGCTTCGGGTTTGGCAGTCACAGAAGGAGTTCAATCCGGGGAACTGACAGCTCGACTGATTGCCTGGCGAAATCAGAATCGAAACTACAACGAAGAAATAGAGGTAATTCTTAACCTAAAAACACTTTAGACTTCAGATTTAGACTTTAGCTTGATTATTCCGAGTTAAAAGGGAAACTCAGTGAGGAGGGGATTTCGGAATTGGATGTTCATTCTGGCAGAGTGGATTTCTCACTTCCTTTAGAGCACCTTTTATGTGGAATTAAATTATAAATATGTTTACGCTGACTGAGATTAATTTTTAATCAGTATCCTTAGAGGGATGAAAATTTGGAGGCTTATATTAATGTAGTAATTAAAACTGGGACTTTTCAAGAGTTTGAAGAAATTACCTAATACAACTTCAGAAAGAATTTAAATTTTTTAAGGGATTTTACAGGATTTTAAGGGACTTCAAGAATTTTAATCAGATTTCAACGAAGGATCTTCTCGTATTTTTACGAATTTAAAAGAATTAAGAAAAAAAATTATTATTTTATGAGCAAAGCAAATTAAAAATTGTTTTTGTTTTTGTTCAAAATTTAGCTATTTTATTGAAAATTCCTCTTTTGGTATTGAAAGTTTATATTTGGTCGTTGAAAATTCAACTGAAATCTTTCTTGGTTGAATATTCAACTACTGTTTTGAAAGTTTGTCTTTTTTGTTTAAAAATGCATCTACCTTAGTAGAAATTTCATCTTTTTTGGATAAAAATTCAGTCATTTGGTTGAAAATTAATCGTCTGTGCTTGAGGATTAAACTGTTTTGTTGAAAATACTTTCTTCTGTTAAATTGAACTGTTTTATGATTCAAAATTTAAATGTTTGTTCGTTCAAATATCTACTTTTACATTGTTACATTATTCATAAAAATGCATGTTATTTGGTTTATAATTTAACTACCCCTTTTAAAGTTGAGCTACTTCATTCTAAATTAATTTTGTTGCTGTTCAAGATTCATCTCTTAGGTTGAAAATTGATCTGTTTTGCTGAAATGCTGTTTCTTGGTTGAAAATTAAATTTTGTAATTAAAAATTGAACTATTCCAATTTTTGTTCAAATTTGTTCTCTTTTGGTTGAAAAGTCAACTATTTGGTTGAAAATTAATTTTCTTTCGGTGAGGATTCAACTACTTTGTTCAAAAGTAGAGTTTTTTGGTTAAATTCAGCTGCTTTTTATTAAAAATTTGTGTTGAAATATCTACTATCTATCTATTTTAATCATGGACAATTGAACTTTTTAACGTTCAAAATGAACCTACTTGCTTAAAGGTTTTTTTAAAAAATTTTTTGTTGAAGATTCGTCATTTGATGATAAAATTTATCGTTTGCAATTGAACATTTAACTACTTGTTTTGAAACTAAAAGTATAAGTTTGGGTTGAAAAATCAATTGCTTTACAGAAAATTTGTCTTTTGATGAAAACTCCTGTAGAAAACAAGAATCCAGCGACCAAATTTGGACCACATCGAACAATCCAAAAATGCTCCAGTTGTAATCTGAAAAAAATCCTTGTTAAAAACAAAAATTTCAGTCAAAAATAAAAAAGAGGAAAAAAAATGAGAAAGCAACCAACCGCACCCCCTTCCTTCTCTTTTTGCTTCTTTCGTATTTTTATTTTTAATATTATCAAATCACAAAAAAAGAACATTTCAGATTACAATTGAAGCATTTTTTGATTGTTCGGCGTGGTCCAAATTTGGTCGTTGGATTTTTCTTTTTTACAGGAGTTCTCATCAATTTGATGATTGGACGTTAAATAGGATTTTTAATTTGGATTTTAATCTAATTTAAATTTCTTAAATTTTAATTTGTTTTGATTTGAAAGATCTACCATTAGGATGGAAGTTCTTTGGTTTCTTGACTGAAAAATCTTTATTTTATGAAAATTTGTCTTTTGCATTGAAAAAAATCATAATATTTATTTAAAAATACATCATTGTAGGTTTGAAAATTAATCTTTTTCGTTAAAAATTTAACTGTTTTCTGAGAATTTAAATATTTTGTTGAAAATTTAACTATTTTGATCGAAAATCATCTTTTTTGTCGAAAATTCAACTGTTTTGTTAAATAATAAATAAATTTTAAGTTTTAATCAGAAATTATTTTACTCCGTTTAGTAAAGATTTTATGTTAACAATGTTACAAGATTAAAGTTCTGGCGTTTCAAAATAAATATTCAGGAAAAATGAAAATTTGGTCAGAGGAAAATCAAGGATAAGTCGCCAATTTTTAAGAAAGTCAAGAATTTTAAATGAGATTTCAAAAAAATGTTAATGATTTTAATGAATTTTTAAAGATTTAAAGGGGTTCTGATGACTATCAGATTTAATGGAGAGAGAGATTCGAAAAGATTTCTGCGGATTTTAAATATTTTAATGAATTTCAAAGGATCTCGTAATATGTTGACACAATTCAAGTAATTTAAAAGATTTTACCTGTTTTTGAATGATTTTGGGGAATTTCTACGGATTTTAAAACATTATATTATAAGAAATTTTAATGGGATTTTAAATATTTCACGTAGTGTCAAAAAGTTGTAAGAGATTTTTAAAGTTTTAAACGATATTTAAGCCCTTCTTTGGAAGCTCATCGTTTTAAAGGGATTTTAAGAGAATATGTACCATATCAATGGAATTTAAAGGACTTCAATGAATTTCCACATAATTTAGCAAAAAAAAAAAGGATTTAACAATTTTTTAAAAGCATTCATGGAATTTTAAATTATTTCAAAGATATCTAGGAATATCACGAGATTTTATATATGTTTAAATAATCAGAAAGAAGAAAAATGAACTGCTCGCCCCCCACCAACAAAATGAGCATTGCGTAAGAAATGAACTTTGTTTTATGGCACTTCCTACTGTAATTTTATTAAAACGTAAAATCTACTTCTCTTTGGGTGATCTTTAGTTTGCGTTTTAATAAAATTTCGTAAGCCTCTTAAATTATTATTAATAGTAATAATAATTTAAGAGGCTTACGAAATTTTATTAAAACGTAATCAACTTTTGTTTGGGTGATCTTGAGAGTTTTAGAAATTGAACATCTTCATATGTGCCAATCTTAATTTCACCACAGCTTTTATTATTTTTAATTCTATGAGAATGAAGTTACCTTACTCCAGCAATACCTCATACTTTCAGACAGTCAAGAGAGCATACATATATCGATCACTCTCAGTGCATTGCCCCTGAAAACGGAAAAGTGAGAAGTCGGTTAGCTTGACTAAGATTAAACTTTGACATGGCAACTATATTTCAACAGAATTATGAGGCACTTAACTTTGAGTATGCCTTAATTTGAATCAATGAAATTATTAGGAAAATTGAGAGGCAAATTTATGTATGCTAGGAGCCGTACTTAAATTTCGTGACGGGTTCTAGGTCCTCTCCCTTTTACAGTAGGACAGGGTGAAAAATTAAAATTTTAAAATTTTCTGATTCGCATTTGACCAATTTTTCATTTGCCCTGACCATTAACATTCAAATACTAGCGTTTTAATCTTTATATTTTTAACATAGGATCATCAATAACCGGAATGAAGCAATATTTCAGAAACAAATTAAAAATAATGACATTTTCAACCTACAAAGATTTATTCTCAACAAAAAAGTGTAATAGTTGATATTTCAACCAAAAACATCAAGTTTAATATTTAAAAAAAATGAACTTTGAAACCAGAAAGGCGAATTTTCAACAAATAAGGATTTTTCAGTCATGAAATAAAAAAAAGTTCACCTAAATTATTGAACTTTCAAAAAATTAGTCAATTTTTCAACTAAAGAGATACACATTCCAAAAAACAAAGTGATTCAACTTTAACCCACAGAGCTGAATTTTCAATTAAAAAGATCAGTTTTTAACCAAATATTTAAAATTTTAACCGAAGCGATGAATTTTTTAACCAAAAATATGAATTAAAAAAAATCCTCAAACACAGATGCTTAATCTAAAACCAAACAGTTGAATTTTTGTCCAAGAAGGATGACATTTTTATGGAAAGAAATGAACTTTTAAATCAAACAGACAAATGTTTAACAACCAAAATTTGAATTTTTATAAAAAAAGATTTTATTTTCACTTTTCAACATGAAAATGATAATTTTAAATAAAAAGTAAATTTTCTACTAAATAGTTGGATTTTCAAGAAAACAGTTCGATTTTTCAACCAAAAAGGATGACTTTTGAACAAAATGGTTAAATTTCCAATCAAGAAGTTGCATTTTTATCAAGGAAAGATGCAATCGCTACTAAAACAGATGCGTTTTTAAATTAAATTTTTGTTTAAATAGTTGAAATTTTCTCCATAAATGATTTCAGTTAACTTTTAAACGCAAAAATATAAATATTAAAGAAGAAGTAAATTTTCTACAAAATAGTTGAATTTTCAACCAAAAATAATGACTTTTGAACAAAATTGCTCTGAATTTTCAACCAAACGAGTGCATTTTTCTCCCGAAAAGATACAATTTCTACTAATACAGAAACGTTTTATAATCGAAAAGAAAAATTACAAAAAAAATATTTGAATTTTCAACAAAACAGTTGGATTTTTCAACCAAAAAGGATGACTTCTAAATAAGATTGTTACATTTCCAATGAAGAAGTTACATTTTTATCAAAGAAAGATGCAAATTCTACTAAAACAGATGGGTTTTTATATCAAAAAGACAAATTTAAAAAAAATATATTTTGAATTTTCCTCAAAAAAAGATTTCAGTTTAATTTTAAACACCAAAATACGAATTTTAAAGGACAAGTAAATTTTCTACAAAATAATTGCATTTTCAATCAAACAAGTACATTTTTGTGCATGAAAGGTGAAAATTCTACTAAAAGTGTTTTTAAAACAAAAACGCAAATTTTAAAAAAATTGAATTTTCCCCCAAAGAAAATTTCAGTTGACTTTTTGACACTAAAATATGAAATTTAAAGAAAAAGTAAATTTTTAAGAGAAAACTTGAATTTTTAATCAAAAGGGATGACTTTCTAATAAAATGATTGAATTTTCGCATAAATTTTCACAAAAAAATGTTGCAAAAAAATATTGCAATGTATGTATTATAAAGAAAAAGTAAATTTTGATCCCGAAAAGTTGACTTTTTTACAAAACAATTTATTTTAACCAAAAATTATTACTTTTAAGGAAATTTTTTGAATTTTGAAACAAATAATAAAATTTATAACTAAAATATTAATCAATATTTTAATAATATTGATATAGACCAGTAGACAAAAAAATTAACATCTAAAATTAATAATTAAAAAGATAATATTCAGGTGGAAGCAAACTGCAGAAAAAAGGAATGGAAATACAAAACAAATAAATTTTTGACAAGAAATATTATATTTATCAGGGTTACCTTAAAACTTCATCTTATATGAGGAATCTTAATCTAAACATGTAAAGTTTTTAACCTAAAATCTTTTATAAACGAAATAAAACATTTATTTAAAGTTATAGCAATTCCCTGACTTTTGCAAGATTTTGTTTTAATCCCTGACTTTTCCCTGACAAATAAAATTTCCTGACTTGAAAAAAAATGTTTCTGGCTTGGTCCGTGTTCAAATAATATCTAAATATTAATATTGATTTGAACAAAAAAGCTCTCAGTAACGATTTGAAGGAAATTGTACAGTTGATATGATCCATAAAGAAAAGTTGAAGAATATATTAAATTTCTGTTTTTTTTTTAGATAAATTTATTTAAAAAAAACTAAATAATAACTAAAAAAACGAAGCAAACTAAAAAAAAATTTGAAAAAATCAGAAACCTTCTAGCAATTAACTAAGAGAAGATATTTATAAACAATTCTAAATTATGTAAACAATTATGCTTATTAATTTGCATTAGTTAAAAGTGAAAAGTGGACAAAAACTGAAATTTTTTAGAAAGAACCGCAACTAATCAGCATTACTACAGGAAAAGATAGTTATAAACAATAATATTTTGTTTAAACAATTATTTTTGCTAAATTGTATTAAATATTACTTTAATCTAGTTGGGCCTAAAATGGAAAATTCGTGAAAAAACTGCAACCTTCTAACATTATTTTAAGAGAATATTGTCGCACCTCGCTCTGACTGAAAAGTGTATGACAAGTTGAAAAAACGGGAAAAACCGCGATTTTGTGACTCTATTTTAAGAAACAATTGCTCAAAGTAATAATAAATTGTTTTAAAAATGTATGGAAAGATCGATTTATCAGTATATAATAGTATTTTATGTATTAAATTCGAAAAATCTAATTTTTCACCTATGGGTTTTTTAGAACCCTATAAAGCCTTCGTTGAAGAAATTTTAAATAAAGTTCAAAGTTCAATAATTTTATACCAAAACTTGAAAAATTAGATGATTTATAAATTTATTATTAAAATGTATTAGGCGCGCTGCCATCGACTCCAAACTAATAGTAATAATAGTTTAAACTTATGTTTCTAATTTTCGAATTCTGGATAAAAAATTTAAAAAAAAAATAAAATAGAAATAAAGGATCTTTGAATTGAATGTGTTGAATAATTTTATATTGTAACATTTAATAGCATAGTTAGTATATTAAATCAAAAATAGCGTAGACAGGTCTCTAAGTGAAGATGAGTGATGTACGATATTTTATTCGAAATAAGCCTGTTCTAAGACTGCAGGGCCATCTGAAAAGTCGGTGGATATGTTTATAATAACTTTGGCCGTTTTATGAATGTGTAGGTATACCTCCAATTATAAATTGTTTAGTATCGATGCATTTAATTTACTTTAAATAACCGGTAATAATTTTTCAAACATTGAAATTTGAATGTGAATAAAATAATATTTTTAATTTTTCTGAATGTCTGAATGTTGAAGAAACTTGACTTGAAAATTACAATTATTTTTGTTAATGTTAAACTCATTTAAAATTAATGTGGAGATTATTTTTTTAATAGGTACAGAAAATTATCAATTTTTTTATTTTGAAGCTTTAAATTGCAAACGTTATATAAACGCGAATAATTAAAAAAAAATTTTAATGAGTTTTAAAAACAAATATTCTAATTTTTCTGAATGTTTTAATCTTGAGTAAACTCGGTTTTGAAAATTAGAATTGTTTTTGTGTTAAAAGACCTCAAAATACAAATTTTTATATTTATTTATTTCTACTTTGAGGTCGTCTATATATTACCGTAACGATAGAGTATTAACGCCCTTCCTCTCGCATTGTTGTATAACTTTCATTAATCTAATTTTTTAATTGCAAATGCAATGTTTTCTATTATTATTTGACCAATTATTGCAACTTTTTTCCGCGCGCTCTTCGATAGCAAATAATAGTAGGTATAGATTCGGTTTTAAAAAGTCATTTGTAATCAATTTATAATTTTTTGAACTATCAGCAAAAATATTAGATTAAAGTTGTAAAAGCTTTTATTTTATAGGTATAAATTATTGAGCTTTTGAATTAAACAAATATTAAGCTTTTATTTAGAAAAAGTGTAATTCAAAAGAGTTCCACTTTGAGTGTTTTAATTTGCAGTTTAGTTTTTATAGCTTCTGATGACAAAATTGTTAGCTATGAGAGTTAAAATCTTTTCATTTTAATGACTATGGGGGTTTAAAACTATTGTTATAATTAACGAAGTATAGAAATCATAATTAAGTTAAATTCACTTGAAAAATTCAACAAGCTTGACCTAGAAAAACCTGGAAATAACTTGGAATCTGAAATCCTCCCATGAATCGTCATCCTGTTCAAAAGTATCGTGGATGCGCGAACATAAGATTGACACACCCTACAAGATAATCATAACGACTTTTTGAAATTAAAAGAAAATCGAAAACTCCAATTTTGGCAGCGTGATAAAATAATTGATAATCAAAATTTAAATTTTACGTTTAAAGTTCATTAAAAGTAAAAAAAATCTACCCGCAGCGTGGGCACATTCTCAATCACAACTTTTGTCTTTTAATTTCATTTTCGTCTCGCATAAAACACTAACTAGCCATGACTCGGTTTAAACTTATCAACCCCCGCCCCCAACCCCTCATCAATCGAATTTTCGTGGGTGACTGAGGCTACGGATATAATTTAGAAGTTAGGAAAAGGTAATGCTGATGTGTAGACCGAATATGTAACGTTTAAATCGTAAAAATAAAATTATAAATGAGCACATTCAGTTTTTGAATACCGGCAGAAGTCGCAATATAATTTTTAATAGCAACATTTTTTTTAAAGAATGCTCATTTTTTAAACGAGTCAATAACACTACGTCTGTTTTAATATGAATGAATTTAATTAATTTTAATAATATACATTTATGGAAATGATATACAATTTGAAGAACAAATTCGAGTGCGAAGCACGAGATACGTGATAACAATGTGTTCGTTAAACCTGAAGGAGCTTTAACAAAAGAGAATTCACTATCGCCAAATTACTGTTGTCGATAGTTAGATCTTTAGTTTAAAAAAATCTTTGGGAATATACAAAGACCGAGCGTGGAGCGCAAGGGAAATATATTATCGAGCGCGAAGCGCGAGAACCAACAGTCGCGCGCCTTACGCGCTCAAACTTGTGAGCGAAGCGAGGCGGGCGGATTTTTTATCTTATTTTTTGCCAATTTTTTTCTTGATTTCTAGAATATATCAACGCTTGAGGATCAAGGTCAGGAGATTTATAGCTCGTAAGTTCGCTGACATTGAAAGTGCACCTCGTGCACGCTGCCTATATGCGTGGCATTTATACGGCATGTGCATAACACTTGTTCGTTTGGATATGTACTCTCACAATCATGTGTTCAACTGTTTAGTGTTCCCCCATAGGGACAAGGGAAAAAGACGGGAAATTCGAAGTGTTCTCGTCAGGGACAGGGGGAATTATCGTTATAAGGGTGGCCTACGAGTTAGATTATTGATCAGAATTCGTTATATCTTTCTGAAAATGACACAGAATCGACCTGACTGATCACATATATAAACATTTTAAAAAAACCTTAAAAATATCATCATGAAATTAAGGATTCGGATCTCGGCACTTTGATCACTCGCTTATTTGCTTGGATAATGGTTCCGCCTTTTTTGTAAGGCTCTACCCCAGGGAATTAATTTCTTCTTGAAAATAGCTTTTATAGCTTTTATATGACCTCATGGAAACGTTAGCCAAAGAGAGATAGAATAATGAATGACGTGGGTGAAGTAAATTAGACATTTGCAAGTATAACAATTTTTAAATAAATAGAAAACAAACACGCGCTTTAGGCGCACGATTATGATTTGATTTTATCTTACGCATTTTTAAAATAAAAATGTGAAACTAATATAATTAGAACTTTTTTGTATTTGATAGTATATACCACATAACCCAAAGTTGTTCGAAATTATAAGTTTATTTTTTGAAGTTAAATGAGCTTAGTTCCAAATAATATTTCGGGTGAACAAAGCTAACACACGCTATTATTGTTAAAATATTATCAATGTTTTTTCAATCTAACGATTTTTAATTTGCTATAACAAGTAAACTGGATGCATATTAATTTGTCAAAAAATTATTCCAACTATTGTTGAGAATGTAACAAAATTAATTTAGAAGAGTTGCAAATTCACTTTTCAATTTTCATCAATATACTTTTCAACTGTTGAACATTTAATTTTATTGCGATTTTAATATCCGGCGAAAAATATTTTAAAAATTCGACTTTGTTTAGGCTTGTATGATTATTGTATGATTTTTCTTTGAAAATACCACCAATTTCAGATGACACACACCAGCGTCACCTAAATTTGTTAAAAGTCTTAAATGTTTTTTGAAACACTAATATAACGCAAAACCCCATTGTTCCAAATTGTTCATCTTCTTTGAAATTTAATGATTTTTTTTACTAAAAATGGCGATTTCTGGTGTAAAATTCCAACGCATAACCTTAAGTTGTAGAAAAGTTGTGAATCTTCTTTAAAACACTCAGAGAAAAAGTTGTCTTGAAACAAAAGCATTATCCTCTTGCCAGTTTTGTTTCTAACCACGTGAAAATCGTTTTTACACAAACAGAATTATTTGGCTGCAGGACTACGTGAAGTTTTTGTCGCAAAAGGATAATATTTTCTGCAAAAAAATGCTTTTTGTGACAAATGAGAATCATCTCAACCTTACCGTATTGCTTATTTAAATACCATAATCGCTTCGAAACACTGCTCCGACCCAGGTCGCTGATCAATCTCTCCACAAATCTCTCACACAAATGCACAAACTGACTGATAATCACATAGGAAGATCCGTACTCTTTGCTCTAATTATATCCACCATATAAAGCTAATTTCCAAAAGTTTTAATTTTGAATATGAAAAAACTTAAAAAAATGAAAAGCTATTCATGTTTTAGATAAGAACGTGTCCTATATTTTCGAGATATTTCTTAAGATCGTTTTTTTTTATAAGGTTTTAAGATTTTTGTCAAAAAGTTAATACATAAAGAACTCATTTTCTCTTTTTTGTGGAAAATAAGACATGTGTGTTATTGAAATCCCAAGAGGGAGGTTGTTTCTCTAAAATAAATAACTAGGAAGAAGAGGGAGAAAAAATAAGGATCTTAACCATGACAAGAGAAAGGAGAAGAAGCACTTGAGTGAAAGAGATAGCCATGAAAAAGAGGAACAAGGCATAAAGATAGAGATATAAAATTATGGAGGGAGCTAGAGTAAGATGGGAGATAAGTGACTCAGTGGTGGCGCTCAGTAACGTATCAATTCATCGGCTAATTATGCAATTAAACTAATTATAGTCTTACTAAGTGGCCAAAACACACGATCAGAAATTGTAATTTAAAAGCACAAAAGACTCAAAACGACTGAGCTAAAAAAACTCTGATCTTAAAACATTCTCTCATTCAATCAACTATTTAATGGAATGTCCATTCTTGATCAAATTAGAATTTTTGAAAAAAAAATCTCGAGCGCATATTAATATTCTAAATCTAACTTTTAATTCACTAATCAAATTTGCATCTGTGTGCCTTGTTACAGCTGCAACTGTTAATTACATCCCATATATTACTGCATTCAAAAGATAAATAAAAAATGAAATATTGAGAATTATTCTTAAAAGAAAAAGCTGTTACTGAAGAACTGAAGACTTGTGTTTTGATTTAAAAAATGGGAACTTTATCGAAAAATCTAGAGGGAAAAGGACCAGTGTAATCAATACCCTACCCTAGTGACTTCAACGGGGACGCAATTTGTCGGCGCATCGTGATTCGAGCGCCCAAGAGATCCTAGTA
Source organism: Druon quercuslanigerum (assembly GCA_010014905.2). Taxonomy (NCBI): domain Eukaryota; kingdom Metazoa; phylum Arthropoda; class Insecta; order Hymenoptera; family Cynipidae; genus Druon; species Druon quercuslanigerum. Next base: position 21,752 of record JAAAKG020032463.1, read on the forward strand.
ATGGGCCACTAGTTCACAATTCTTTCTTTGATTACCATGTTCCCAAAAATAGTTTTTGTTCTTGATTAAGAACATTGATCATACAAGGTTGACAGGATTGCTACAGATCAGGAAATCCTGAAAAGTCAAGGAATTTAAAACCGGTCAGGCAAAGTCAGGGGATGTCAAGGAAAACCTGAAAGAGTCCGGGAATTTTCGACAACCCCAATTTGAAACTTAGGGCTCATCCACAAATGATGTGAGGAGGCTTATCGTACTTTATGTTACTGCGATTTTATTAATTTAGATAATAAGCATACAGTTCCATTATCTTATTGAAGACTCAACAATTTTGTTAAAAATAAAGAAGTTATTCTTTTTTGTTCATAATTCATCTCTCTGGTTTTAAAATTCAACTGTTTGGTTTAAAATTTTGTTGTTGTTGAAAAAGCAACTGTTTTATGTGAAATTCGTATTTTTCCATGTAATTTACCACATGTTCGATGACATTTCTTTCTTTATTCATTAAAAAATCATTATTGGTTGAAATTTCGTCTTTTTGGATTGAAATATCATCTGTTAACGTAGAAAATTCACCTTTTTTGGCTAAAAATGCAACTGTTTGGTCGAAAATTAATCTTCTATATTCATTTGTTGATTGGTCGTTAAACAAAATTGTTATTTGTCAAAAATTCGTGTATTGTGTTAAAAACTCGTCTCTAGGTTGAAAATGTATCTTCTTTAGTTGGAAATTCAACTATTGTGTTGGAAGTTCTTTTTTTATAGTTTTTGAAAATTGGTGTTCTCTGATCGAATATTAATCTTGTGGGAAATTTCTTTTTTATTGAAAGTTCATTTTATTTGGTTCCAAATTCAATTATTCTCTTCAAAATGTATTGTTTTATGGTTATAAATTATTTTTCAACTAAAAATAAAACTTCCATTTTTGTTTCATAATTGACCTTTTTTAATTGATAATTCGGGTATTATGTTTAAAATTCGTCTTTTTGGTATAAAATGAATCTTTTTGTTTAAAAGCTAACATTTTCGGTTTAAAAATTTAGTTATGTGGTTAAAAATTAATTTTTTGTTGTTAAAGATTCATTTTTTTAGATTAAAATTAATTTATTTGACCAAAAATTGAACTGATTTGTTGAAAATTCGGATGTTCTGTAGAAAGTTTATCTGTTTTGGTAGAAAATCAAGCTTGGTTGAATTTTTTTATTTTTTGAAAATTTATTTTTTCTTCATGATTCATCGTAGTCAAAAATTAATTTCTTTAGTCGAAAATCGAACTATTTTTTAAAAAATCGTGTATTTAGTTGAAAATTAGTTTTTTTGAAATTAATTTTTTCAATTGTAAATGTAACTACTGCATTTTTAAATGGAATTTCATCTTTTTTGTTAAAACTTCCAAATATTTGGTTGAAATTTTATGCACTTCGTTAAAGCATAACCTTTTTGGTAGAAAATTATTCGTTTTTTTAAAATTAATTTCTTTGGTTCAAAATTGTACTATTTTGTTAAAAAATTCGTTTTAATGTTTAAAAATTAATTTTTTGAACTGTAAATATAACTAGTCCATTTTTTGTTGGAAATTTATTTTTCATTTAGTTAAAAATTCATGTATTTTTTTTTTTAATTCGTCTTTTTTGGTAGAAAATTAATCTTATTGGTTGAAATTTGATCTGTTTGGTTAAACATTAATTTCTTAGGTTGAAAATTTAACCTGAAAGCATGTTTTATAACGGTCTTAGGGAAAATGACAAAATCGTCAGCGAAAACTCAAGGAATTTTGAAATTGGGATTTTGTAGCAACCCTTGTTGAAAAAAAAATTTGGACTTATTCTTCTCTTTTGCTGCAAGGCCGTGGGCCTTTTGGCAGTTTGGTTCGGCACTGATGATATACAGCAGTCTGATCAGGGAGCTCTCCCCTAACCTACGCCAGTTTAACTTGAATCGCGGACGTCACGTCATTCGTTCATGTGTTATCTCCGTTTTTCTGACGTGACCGTCAAACTCAATTTAACAAGTTGGTTCAACATTTGCGATATTGATTGCATAATTATTTTTCGGCTACCCACACTTCTCTTCCTCAGAGACTCACCGAGAGAAAGAGGTGAGAGGGAGAGGCTAAGGCCTTCGGAAAAGGAGCATGTGCTCGTGTAGTCATAACGAACTTCCCAAGAATATTAAGTGTAAATGATCTGAATCTAAATATCTATTAAGAATTCTGAAGACCTCTCAACATTCAATTAAATGAATTGCATAATAACTCCATTTCCAATACATTAGAATTGTTAATTCAAAAAAGATTTATCATTTGTTTAGTACTTGTTTATGAAAAGTAAATAAGCAGAGTTCTTTCTTTAGTTCGTCCAAAAAAGACTGCAATTTGCGTGGGAAGATTTAATTGAATCGTATTGCAGTACTCGAGGACGATATTGTCAATGTATGGGTTTGTACGTCTGGAGATTTGCGAAATAAGTGCGTGGGCGATTAATAAGAGTGCAAAGTGCTGCATGAATAACCCAATATTTGAATTTTTTAAATTGGAATCATTGGGGAATATTTGAGTTTATAGGTTTAGGGCCAATAGTGTGATAAAGGAAACATTGTAGTTAAAAACGAATTATTTATTAAATTTAAACAAAAAATAATAATGATATCTTTTATTATTTGTAGGAAAAATTTGGCTGCCATTTGTTGCCAATTGCTTTGATCAATTATTTTAAAAGAAAATGATATGCTTTTTGATCTTCCAACATAAAGCACCTTTTGGTACATTTTTTCTGACTAAAGGAACACGTTATAGTTTCCTTTGATATCTATTATTATTATTTTTTTTAATTTTACATTTTTATTATTTTTAGTTATACAGTAACATAATTGTTAAATCAATTTAGATATCATACAGTTTATAATGCAGGAAAGTTATTCAATATCACTGAGTCTTCATTACAATTTCAAATTAGAAAAAAACTTAACTTAAATTTATTTTCTTATAAATGACAACAAATTGAAAGCAAAAATGATTCATAAGAATCAGTGAACGTTTTATTTATAGCTACGAAAATATCATTTTGCACAATTTAGATTTTATTGTTTTTGTTTTTTTTGGCATTGTCTGTGGTGACGGAATTTCCCGTAACATTAGCCCTGAACGACCTGGAAAAGGGTTTAGATTTACGGAAAATTCAAGGCAGACTGAAATATTTATTATTTTCACAAGCATCCAACAAACTAAAATATTCTGTCTGTAAACTGTTAAGGGTTCGTCCATAAACTAGTTACCAATTATAGGGAGCTTAGTACGATTCTTTATCATAAATGTTAAGAAAGTTTGCGACTTTTGCGAAAGATGTCCCTGCAACTTCAATAATAAATTAAGAAGTTTCAAAATCACTTTCATATTTCAGACTTCAAACACTTTTCCAAAATCTTCTTTTTTAATTATATTATTGAAAGTTAAACTATTTTGTTAAAAAATCGTATTTTGTATTGCATTAAATTTTTCTTTTTTAATTGGAGTGAGTTAGTACCTGGTAGAAAGTTGAAATAGTTTGTTCAAAATAAATTTTTTGGTGATGATTTTGTTGTATATCTACATTCATTTTTAAAGTTGAAAATGTCACCAGTATTTTAAAACTAAATATATAATTATTCCCTTTTTTGCTGAAAATTTATATTTTTAATAAAATATTGATCTTTTCTATTTGAAAATTTAACTATTTGGTTGAAAATTCATGCATTTTTGGAGAATTCGACTATTTTTTGGAAAATTAATATTATTTGGTTAAATTTAACTGTTTTTTATTTAAAATTAAAACAGTTTTTGGTTAAAATATTAAGTATTACAGGTATCGTTGTGAATTCATCTTTTCGGTTTAAAAATACAATTACTTTTGTAGTAAATACGTCTTTTTGGTTGAAAGTGCAACTATTTATTTGAAAAATTAACTGCTGGATTAAAAACTACCTTTTTTGTTGGAAATTAATAGTGTCGCATGGAAAATTTAACTCTTTCGCGGATGATGCATGTACTTTGTTCAAAATTCGTCTTTTTGGTAGAAAACTATTTTGTATTTATATTCAAATTGAGATAAGTATTTCATTTTTTGTTTAAAACTGATCTTTTTCTTCTTTTTTATTCATAGTATGTCCCTAAGGGTTTACATGACTCCTTTTAGAAAATATTGTCGTTATTATTTCCAGTTATTTATAACTTTGTACAGAAAAGCTTATATCTAGATCCTTATTTCTATTTTTAACGATAACTTAATTTGGGACGTTTTAGCGAATGTTTAAAATTAAACTTAAACTAAAAAATTAAATTAAACTAATTTAACTATTTGATATTCGAATTGTCTCAAACATTTATAGTTTTAAGTCGAGCTTTCCCTATTTGTTTCGTAGAAAAAAAATCTATTTAAAAAGTACAATTTTGCCAGAATTCGAATTTGAAAATTGTTTTGAAATTGTTTTTTTTTCAAAGTTTGATTTTTTAAATTAATTATTCGACCATTTGCTCAAAAATTCATCTTTATATGTTGAAACTTCTCGTTTTATTCTTGGAGTCTAAATTTTCAAATTTCTGTAAATTTCGTTGGTAGAACTAAAGTTTGTACATTAAAGATGATTAAAATTTTTTATTTAGTGTCAATTCAATTACTCCTCTCGTTAACTAAAGTTTTTTCCATCTAAAATGTATTGTTTGCGCTACTTTTTGATTAAAGAGTAAATCAAAGTAATACTTTTGATCCTTATCTTAGTGGAACCGAGTTTTATCTTAATTTTTGTTAAAATTTGTTGTAAAAAATACCGTTTTTTGAATCTAGTGGGACTTGAAATCAGCTTGCAGGATAGCAAAGGTGAATGTCTCTTTCAGAAAATATTGGATCTACTACATTTAAACTTTTTTTTAATAAATTCGACTATTTTGTTGAAATTTGGCCTATTTTGCTTTAAAGTTAAATTATTGCCTTCAAAACTAATTTTGTTGTTGAAAATTTAACTATTTTGTCAAAAATAAAGTTTTTTCTTAAAAATTCATCTCTTCGGAGAGGAAATCTTCTCGGGTCGGAAATTCAACAATTTTGTTGAAAATGCAATGTATTTCGAGTTCAAATGTTAAGAATTTAAATCGTTCCTATTTAATTCAATATGATATCTACATTATTTTTATTTGGAAAAAAATTGATTCCCCTATTTTACCCCTATTTTCGGGAAATATAAACCAATTTTTCCTGTTTTGAGATCATTTTGGACTCTGAAGTTTGAAATACTTTAAAATCATGTTTCGATGAAAAATTGATATTTTATTAAAGTTATAAAATTTATCGACTTTTCGAAATGTAAAGAGGAATGAGTGTCATACACTCCAGAAAAATGAGAGTTTTCTGGATTAATAAGAGATCGCTTTAGTTTTTTTGAAATGTTGTACTCCTATTATTAATTTGATTAATAAAGTGATTTTGGGATACTGGCTTCAAAATTAGGATTCGGAATGATGATTTATCAATTACTTTTTGCTGAAAAAATAAAGCAAAGTAATATTTTTGATCCTTATCGTAGCGGAACAGGGCTTTATCTTAATCCTCATTAAAATTTGTTGCAAAAAAAATACGGTTTTTTGAACCTAGTGGGACTTTTGAAATCAGCTGGCAAGATGTCGAAGGTTAACCCGTGCTTCGTTCCCTTCCCTGATGAAAAATGAGACCTGGCTGAGAATGTAAAATGTCGAACCCTCGAGCACGAGAGACATTTTGAAAATCTTTGGTTTGGAGTCTGCGCAAAAGCCAGGGCAACGACTGAACTGATGCACGAAACGCAATAAGGGGCAACTCTTGAACGATCGACTCTCCGGGATTCCACGACCGGATGCTGGGATGTAATTCGAATCCTGCGATCCGGGCTATTTGTTCGCGATCGAGTTAAAAAAATATATTTAAAAATTCAATAATCAATAATACCCCGGGAAGATCGGAGAGAATTTTATATTAGAGATCGCAAGTGGTACAGAGAAGCTATATTTCGAGGCTGAAAAATGCCTAGCGAGAGTCGGGAATATCCGCTACGCCCTGGCGAGAAGTTAGAAGGGCATCTAGACCTTGATCCTCGTCAAGGTGCGACCACTTTTATACCCTTGCCACGTTCGGGACAATTTGCCGGGTCTCAGGGTCATACTGCAGATTCAAAAATTGCGAAAATAGTGAGGAATCGACTCAGGCAAATCATGCAAGATCGGGAAGATGAGTTTGAAGATGTTTCGGAGAAGGAGCGAAAAACTGGATTGGAAATTGAAAGTAGAGAGTGTGATGAGAGAAAAGCCAAAAGGAGCAAAACTCCTAGCACTATTCCAAGATATTGTCCGAATCCAACAAGAAGCATGGATAAGGTGACCTTTCTTCAGATTTCTTAATCGTTGTAGAATTTCATTTTTTGGTTTTATGTACTAGCTTTTTGCTAGGAAATTCTGTCCGTTTTCAAGGAACTTCTTTTTTTCCCGTTTTTTCGCTTCAATGAAAACTGAAGTAATAGAAGCCAATAAGAAAATCCAACTATTTTTAGTTGAAACTTCATTCTTGTTGGCTCCAATGTCGTGATGCTTAAATTGTTGGTTCAGAATTGATCTCTTTATTGGTTAAAAATTGTATTGCTTAGTGGGAAATTCAACTATTTTGTTAAAAAGTTATCATTTTGGTCGAAAATTCAACTACTATTTTGTCCTTTTAAATAGAAAGTCTGTCCTTTTGGATTGAAAATTGATCTTTTGGTTTAACTCATTTTTTATTGTTGAAAATTCATCTTTCTTGTTTGAAAATTTTATTATTGTCTTGAAAATTAAACTTCTTTGTTAGAAATTCATCTTTTTTACCGAAAATTTGTCCATTTGGTTGAAAAATTATCTTTGTAGGTTGAAAATTGATGTATTCGTTTAAAAATTCAACTATTTGGTTAAAAAATCATCTTTCTGGTCGAAAATTAAACTATTTTGTCTTTTTGGATAGGAAATTTGTCCTTTTGTATTCAAAATTCATCTTTAGGTACAAAAGTTATCATGTTGTTGTAAAGACACCTTTGTTGATTAGAAATTTAATTATTTTGTTAAAAAATAAAACTATTTTGTTAGAAAGTGATGTTTTTTATCAAAACTTCGACCATTTCATTGCAAATGTATCTTTGTATGCTAAAACTTGATGTATCTGTTTGAAAATGAAGTATTTTTTAAAAAACTCAATTATTTTGTTAAGTCGACTTTTTTGTTTAGAAAATTTATCTGTTTTATTTATGACCAAAATTAAATCAACTTTCTTATGAAAAATTGTATGCACCGAAATCAGAGCATGAAAAAATTCACAATTCAAAATTAGATTCCCAAACTACCTTCTCTTTTGTTAAATTCATGTGTCTTTGAATAGAAAATTCTTCCTTTTGAATTGTAAATTCATCTTTTATGATAGAAACGCAATATTTCTTGGTTAAAAATAAATGTTTTTTGTTGAAATTCAAATTTTTGGGTTGAAAATACAAGTTTCTTCTGAAGAAAACGTCTTTTAGTCTCAACAATTTTTCAAATAGTGTTATTGTGTATTTCTCAGTCTTCTATTTTGGATGAAAAGTCTACTATTATATTTTTTATGAAGAATTCATTTCTTTTTGTTCAATATTCTACTATTTGGTTGCAAATTTAACTATTTAGCCACCAAGGTATCTTTTTTGGTCGAAAATGCAACTCTTTTGTTGAACATTGATCTTTCTTGAATAAAAAGTTCTTAGTTTTTTGCAGCAAAGTCATCTTTCTTGATTGAAAGTTCATATTTCTTTGTTGAAAATTATATTTTTCGTTGGAAATTCAACTTCCTTCTGAAAAATTCATCGTTTGGCTCGAAAATTCAACTTACTGGTTGAAATATATACTATTTGGTGACAATTAACTTTTTTTTATTGAAAATTTATATTTTTCGGATTAAGAACTCGACATCTTGGTTGAAAATTTATCCTTATAAGTTAGAAATTAAATTATCTGATTAAAAATTCGACCATTTTGTTGATATTTTGTCTATTTTGCTTTAGAAAATTTATATTATTTCAAAAATAATTGATTCCCCTATTGTTTCCCTATTTTCGTGAAATATAACCCAATGTTTCCTGTTTTGAGATAATTTCGGACTGTTCAGTTTGAAATACTTTAAAAGCATGTACTCCTATTATCAATTTTTTTAATAAAGTGATTTTTGGACCCTGGTTTCAAAATTAGAATTCGGAATGAGGATTAATCAATTGAGATATTAATTAAAGGGTTTTAAAGAGAACCCGATAAAACATCTTGCTTTATCAATTCTATCATTTTACATCTGCTCGACTCATTACGAGAAATCACCGAGTCCCGGTTAAACAGCGTGATCGAATTTATGAGAATTAAGCGAATTTAAACTTTGTTTTGCATTCCAATGGCTCGCATCAATGACGCCTTGTATTGTAGGATGAAAAACTAGAAATATTATCTTAAATGTAGGCAGCCAGATCAGGGTGGGCACTGAACCGAGAAATCGGCAAATAACCGGGAATTTCTTGAGACCGCGAAAAACCGGGAAATGGTGGTGAATTTATTTTATTTATTTTTGGACGAATTTAAAATAAATTCGATTGCATCTTATTTTAAACGTTAACTTCAATTGTTTTACTTTATAAAATTTCCATTCCAGGTCTTTATTTTTAGCGTTCATTTTCAATGTAGAGAATTTTAAAATACAGTTTTGAAAAAATAAGAATAAAAATTAATAATAAGAATTAAAAATTAAAAGCGTTTGAATTTCAAAATTCGGGATAAAATTTTTTTTAAGTTTAGCAACTTTAAACATAATTTAATTAATGACTTTTTAAATTGAATTGTATTTCGAGTATTAAAAATTGAACAATAATTGATTACACAGGATGTTTCTGAATCTGTTTGAAATTGAACAATTTACAGATTTTAAAGTTTAATATTGAACGTTTGTAATTCAAAAGCCTTAGTAGCCAAACAGATTTAAACGTTCGATAAAATCTTCATAAACAACTTGAATATTTAAAGTTATAAAAAAGAACAATTTTTTATTTAGCAATACTTGACTGTTTATTTAGAATGAACAATTATTAGTCAAATATTGAAAACTAAACAATTTGTTATTGAATGGTTTGAAATAGGAACGAGTTCTCGAGTAAAACTTTGAACGATATAATTTTAATTGTTCCGTTAAAAAAATTTAATTTATAAATTATTGCTTAATATGGATGTTTAATTAACAATTGTACAATTATTATTTAAAAGCGATTAAAAATTAAAAGATTTTTATTGAGTTGGAAAGAAGGAAATTCGGGTTTTGAATATTTTATGAATTGGAAGAAGTTCTTTAAATTTATATTAAGTTTGAAATAAATAAATTTAGGTTTTCAATTTCTTCTGAATTGTAAGAAAGAATTTTTTTCTTTTTAGCATTTTGCTTGATTTCAAAGGAAGAATTTTTTTATTCTCAATTTTTTCTAAATTGAAAGTGGAAATTTTGGTTATTTTTAAGATTTGAATTGAGTTCGAAAGGACGAAAGTTCAGTTTTTTTCTTAATTGGAAGAGACCATTTTTCTCTTCAGCATTTTTATTGATTTGAAGGGATGGCATTTTTATTTCCAATATATTTTTGTTTCAATCGAGAAGGGAATTTTCTTATTTTAAACATTTTCATTGAGTAGGAAGGGAGGAATATTTGGTTTTTAAATTTTTCTACATTGAAAGTGGTACATTTTTGTTTGTTTTTTTAGATTTTCACCGAGTTGAAAGGGAGGATATTTTAGTTTTAATTTTTTCCTTTATTACAACGGCCACCCGCTGCAGATGATTTATTCCTCTTGATAAAATTTAATATCAAGCTGTTTTGGATAGGTACTTTTAATCCTTAAAAGTTACAAATGAACAGATATATTTTTTATATAAAAACGTTAATTGGAAAAGGAGAAGAAAAAGGAACAAGAAGAGAAATTTCGCTCGAAAAGCGAAAAAGTGTTCATGTAATGTGCAATCTTTACCTCAGATCAGTATTCAAATTATTCAATATAATAGGTGCATTTCATGTTCTAATATCGCGGAGATTATTCATAATGCACACGAGCGTAATTTACATTTAACCTCATAAGAGAAAAGAAAGAGACTCAGGGAGAAAGTTAATAAAATCGTAAGCTCGTTAGATTGATTTACCGTCTTTCCTATTATACTTTTATTTTCATTATCACCAAGTTTAACTTGAAATAAGTTTGTAGAGATTATTGCTAATTGGGAAGGATTCATATTACAAAAACTTTTCTATACGGAGGGAGATTGATAATGATTGCTAAGGATAAAAAACATGTGGTGAACTTAATTTTTAAAATATATGTAATTCAGATACAAAATGTTAGTTTGATTTTTTTCGAAGGATCAAAGGATCAAATTCGAGAATGTAGACATAAAAAAACTCGAAAATGCTTTTTTTGCGCAAAAAGCAATTAACTAAAGTTTTAATTAATGAGTAGAAAATATTATTTTTTCAATACATATTTTTTACTTGAACAACAAACACCACAAGATCATAAAATCGCGTAGCGGAAGCGTGAAGCGTATAATACGAATCACTCAGGCTTCTACCACTTCCGTGCATTTTGCATAGTAATTTTTTTTCTTTTTATTTGTACCAGTTACTTGGCTTTAAGGCTTTGTGTAAAGAACTCTTGTACCTTCAATGATAAAAAATGAGGTCTAAAAAAGTTTAAAAATTTTTTTTCAATGGGAAGTAATTTCAATTTCTTTCATTTATGTGATTCATACAAATTTTTACTGTAATATTTTGCTTTTTTTTAACCAGAGAATGTTTTTATTGTAAATCTTTTCAATAACAAATTATGGACGTTTTCAAATGTAAAAGGCTTTCACGTTTAATTTAAGAGCTTTCACTGAAAGCTCTTAAATTAGTTAAATTTTAACGCCTTTGAAATTGAATAAGCTTTAAAAGCGTTATATATTAAATAATTGTGTTCCTTTGAATGCTTTACAAAAGTTCTCTGCGTAGCTATAAATCTCAGGATAACCTCTGGACTAAGAAACCAAGAATATTTTGAGACCGGTAAAAACCGGAAAATAACTGAATTTATTTTTTGATCAGGAATTCTAAAACCTTTTAGTATAAAAATTTTTCATTTTAGGTCTTCATTTTTAAGGTTAATTTTTTAATGAAAACAGTTAAAAAGTGCAGTTTGGAAGACTTAAACAAATAAAAATTAAAAGCGTTTGAATTTGAAAATTTCAGGTATAAAACGTTTTAAGTGTATCAACTTGTAAATATAAATTCATTATTGTTTTTTTTGAACTGTAGTTTATTATTAAAAACTTAATAATAATAAAACAACAATAATAACAATAACTAATTGAACAATAACAAATTTAAACGTCCGATTAAAACTTTAAAAACTATTTTCAATTTTAAAGTAATCTCAAATAATAGATTCGTAATTAAACATCCAATTTAAAAAATTTTAATTAAAAAATAGTGCAATTTTTAAAAAATATTTAGAAATACTTGATTGTTTATTTATAATGGGCAATTATAAATTAAAGATTTTAAATTTAGCTTTTTGGGAGTTTGAAAGGTTTCAAGATAATAAAAAAAATCTTAAGATTATGGGGAACATTTTAAATATTTTTGGTTTTTGTTTGAAACATTAATTTTGACAGAATGTCTTTACAGATTTTAAAAGAAAAACAAATTTTGATAAATAAATAACAGTGGAACAATTATTAATTTATAAAAAATTCGAGTAAGTTTAAGAGATATTTAGAAGTTTTTAACAGATTGGTATAATTCGCAGTTCAGTTTTTATAATTTCAAATGAAAAAATTTGTATCTTCAAGAGTTCTAATCTTTTAAATTTCAAAATAACCGTAAACGATTATTATCAACCGGAACCTAACCGGCAATTTTTTCTCAAATAAAGCGTCCACCCTGCATTTTTTAATTTGGAAGCTTTTAAACTTCAACACTTCTAAATTAGAAAAGTTGGTAGTAATCTAACCTATTTATTTATGGGATCATTAAAATCGTCTTAAGAACTGTTAATAAAATTGCAAACTTTCTTTCGTGGTGATTTATCGTTTAAAAAGCCTAATGAATCATTTAAATGTAATTATGAGTTATACTCATTGTTCTTTCTCGAAGAATAATCAGCAAATACGTTAAAATGCACTATTGCATTTTCTTATTCATAATTTTCCCAGAGAGTATGAATCATTCAGGGTACGTATTTTTAAATTGCAACACACCTTTGAAGGTGGAGTGAAAATGACGTCATTCAAGATGCCACGCTATATGATTTCCTTATTAAGGAGGATTGAAATTGAATCGATTATGTTCCTTTTGTAGAAAATTTAAGATAACTCTGTTTACAACATGAGAAATAAAAAAGTTTAAGTTAATTTAACGCAATACGGATTTTAGAAGCGATGTAGAGTTCACCACAGACTTTCTCTCTGATTTCTATACGCTCTTCATCCGAAGAAAGCTAATCGATCAGAGAAGAAAACGAATTTGATATGAGAATTCATGTAGAATAAAATATCCATTAATCTCGTACAGTTGGAATTAATTTTTCTGATTGTGTTCATCTGTTTAGTAACAATATTTTAAAGTGCGAGGCTTCTTTCATTTTTTCTCGGAAGTTTCATGAAATGATTCAGTATCTTCAATCGTTTTTTCGATTACCTATATAGCTGAATCTTGAATTTATTTTATTTTTCCATTTTAAGTTTTTATTTCGTAACTATTTATGCATAATATACCGTTTTAGCTTTTCTTGTTTATACCACCATTACCTATAATGTAGGACAACGTTTAATAAATATAAACGAGAAGAGTTCAACGTCTTGCGTCTAGGCGATGGTGCCAAGTTTTCGTTCTCCTGCCAATGAGACAGGCTCTTGAATTTATAAATTAAACAAAAATCGTAAAGTTAAACTTATGCAATACTGTAATTTCAATTTGAATTGCGCATATGATGCTACAAATTAGAAAATTAATAGTTTTAAATATTGCTTTTCGGAGTTGCTCAATTTGCTAGCTTCTAATTTGAAATTGTTCAAACCTAGAATTGTGAGGGTATTTTTTCGAGAGTGTGCCTTTTTTTTAAATGATTTAAAATTTAAATCGTTTCAGAAATAAAAATGGTACCGATGTAGATTGGAAACTATAGTAGTTTAAAAAAGTTTATTTTGCAGTTAAAATAGTAATCGTTGCATTTGGAACTGTAGAAGAAAAAATTTTCATTTTGATGATTACAAAATTATTGGTTTTTGGACGATTACAATTTATGTTGTCACATTTTAAGTATAATTCAATTTTGAAGATTTCCGAAAGAAAATTCTTTAATTTTGAATGCTGGCAGTGTCACTAAATTTATGTTTGAGTTCAATTTTTAACTTTTCGAAATTCCTAGGATCACAATCAGTTCCTTTCTCTCCCGTTTTTTCTGTTTCCCCCTATTTTTCTCAAAATCTCCTATAAACTTTATATTTAAGAATTTTGTCCAGTTTTTCCGTTTTTTTATATCAGGGAATAATTTTTCAAGAATTACTGTAGTAAATAGAAATTATGATAAGAGGGAATTATATGATTATTGGAATCAAGTTTTGATACTAGCACTTTTTTATCTGATAATTTTTGTCACCCAATTATCATTAATTGAGATACTTTTGTTATTATAACATTAACTTTAATTAAATTTCTGAGACTTGAAAAAAATTATGATTGGTTTTAGAAAAATTAAAATAAAAAAAACAATTTTTGACAATTTTCGTAGAAAAGAAAATCAAACACAATTTGGCATGATTGAGACAGCAGTGTCGCAAAAGATGTGGAAATACTTTTTTTTTAATAACATTTAATTTAATAATAAAATATAATTGAAGTTAAATGCACTAAATATTCAAGGAGTTTTAATAATTGATGACATTTGAAATTTCATTCCAATTGCCAATTATTTGAAATTTAAATAAAAACATTTTAGACAAGATAGTTGAATTCTGAATCAGAGCAGAACAATGTTTAAACAAAAATTTTCATTTTGAAGGAAAAAATATCAAATTTCTACAAAGAGACGAATTGTAAAACGAAAAATACGAATTTTCTACAAACGATTTGATTTTCAACCATGAAAGATTTTTTTAAATGACAGGGAAAAACAATCTCAATAAAGTTGATGAAATTGCAAACAAAAAGGCGAAGTCTCTACAAAATAGTTGAATTTAAAAAAAAAACAGTTAATTTTCAAACAAACTGGTTCAATTTACAACTAAAAACTGTCAATTTTCAACTAATTAGGAACTAGTTAAATTTTGAGTAAAAAAACATTTTCTAACAGCAACAAAAACTATTTTTTAAGACAATAGTGATATTTGCAATCAAAGAAATGGACATGCCGGTAAAAAAATTAATTCTTAGCAACGAAGTTTCACTTTCCACGAAGAAGTTAAATGAACGAATTTTCAATTAAAAGCGATCAATTTTCATCCAAATATGGATTAGTTAAATTTTCGGTTAAGTAAATTAGTTTTCAACTAAAAAAACACAAATTTTTAACAAAATAGGTAAATATCTAACTAAAGGAATTAATTTTTAATGAAAATCGTAAAGATTCAATCAAAAATTAATTTGTAACTAAATACATAGTTGAAATTTAAACCCAAAAGGATCAATTTTCTACCAAAAAGGATAAATTTTCATTCCAGAAATAAAAGGAATATTTAACCAACGAAATTAATTTTTAACCAAAAATAGATTAGTTAAGTTTTAAGTCAAATAAAGAAGAATTTTCAATCAAATAAAATACATTTTCAACCAAGAAGATTACATTTCTATGAAACAAGATCGATTTTCAACAAAATGTGCAGTAGTTATGCTTACACCAAAGAAATTATTTTTTAACTAAAATGGTGAACCTTCATCGAAAGAATTGAATTTTTAACCAAATCTTTATGATCTCATGCTCTCATGTAAATTTAAAAAAATACGAGCAAAGTATCAAGTACAAGAACTAAGTTTTCTTTCTGATTGTTTTTGCAGTCGGAGGGGAAGGCGGAGAGATTCGAATCCCAGGGTCAGCAGTCTAAACAACGTTTGAATTCGAGCTCGCACACCCCCAGCGCCGCGATATCTGTCAGTGCTGGACGCGTCGGCGTGGAAGGAGGTGTCGTGTGTGAAAATCCCGAGACTAACTGTGGCCAGTTTCACGATTTTGGCCATTCGGGCCATCGTCGAGGCCTCCCGGAGTCCCCGGAGGCTCTAACCTGGAGTCGACGAAATACCCTCGTGGTGGATCCTCGTGGACGTTTAATCAATGGTGCTAAATCTAGAACCGACCACGTTCCATCTACCATCACTGACAGGACGTCTCATGCAAATAAAGAGGATGTCATGGAGCCGGACCACAAGGAAGAGATTGACCAGGAATCCAGCACTCCAAGTCCCGAGGTAGGTAGTTCAACGAAGTCCACTATTTAGGCAATTTTATATTTGTTCATTTGCCCTCTTTCAAAAGTCACCATTAATCTCTTTCATTATAGAACAGATTTTATTCAATCAAAACCTTTCCGTTTCCTCAAAATCTTGGCATGTTTCAGTTTTTGAGCAGAATTTATTATTTAGATTGATGAAGTATCGATTTTTTGTAGCTTTTGTTTTGACGTTCTCAATTTTGGGATCAGGAAGATTAGTGGTTTTCGAAATTTTAGGGATTTTAGGGCTTTCATTTAAAGCTTGAAGATTTGTCAATTCTAGAAGATATTTTTATTTTGGAACATGTACTCCCCACATGCCAGGCTAGGTTGTTTTCATCTGTGTGGGCTAATACTACGACATCCACCCTCCACACTTCCACAACTACCACTGCGGGTATTGATTTTACGCCGCATTCTCCTTCCAACTTCCATCCTCCTTCCCGCTGCGCCCTTTTACTTTTACTCCTCTGTACACGCCGAACTCGACCCTTCTAATCTAAGACAGGGTTTATCTTCTTTTATTTCATCTTGTTTGGATAATGGATACATATCACTAAGGCCCCTAAGCCTAAGCAATGCACTTTTAGATTATTAATTATTCTCACTTCAGACAAGTATTAGAAATTATAGTTGAAAGGTTTCTAACTTTTATTTTCATTATATAATCGAACTCATTAATAATAAGAGTAGCTTTAATTTAGAAAAAAATGTATGTTGATGCAGATAAAAATGCAGAAGTTTTATTTTTATTTTTATAGTCACTTTTCATTCACATCCTGACTGAAAAAAATATCTATGAAGTTATGCGTGTTTGAATTTCTTGCATCGTTAAAAGAATTTCTTTAAATCTCTATGACTTCATACTCTTCATACTCTTTTTCCCATTCTCCTCTATTAATCTTCTCTTAAGAATTCCGCTTGTTCCCCCTGTGTTCAAAAAAACTTGGCCTTTTTCTTATTTTTTCGTCTAGGTGCGAACTGAATTTCATAGAACCCAATAAAAAAGCACAACTACTTGTGGTTGAATGTTCATTTTTTTTTTTTAATTCTACGGTCACATTTTTTATTCTGAATTCATTTCCGTTGATTACAATTTTTACTACTTAGTTGGAAGTTCAACTATCTTGTTGGAAAGTCATAATTTTTTGTCGAGATCCCACTATTTTGTCCTTTTGGATTGAAAATTGATTTTCCTTCGTTTAAAATTTATCTTTTTAGGTTGAACATTATTGTAATTGTTTAAAAATTCAACTACTTTGTTGAAAATTTAATTATGTTCTTGCAAATTCACTCTTGTTAAAAAATCGTATCTTTTGTTAGAAAATTTTAATTTTTTTGTTGAAAATTCGTGTTGAAAATTCGTGAATTAAAAATTCATATTTTTTTTTAGAAAAGTCATATTTATTAGTTCTCTGAGTCTGTTTTTTTGTTTGATAAGTCTAGTATTATATAATTGAATATTTTTCTTTATTTATAGTTAAAAATTGCATTAGTTTGTTTAAGATTCAACTATTTTTCAAAAAAGTTATCTTTTTTGGTCTAAAATTCCACTCATTTGTTGAACATTTATCTTCCCCTCCCCCCTCATATACCGCCTCATATATACCCCTCATATACCTCATATAACGCCCCGTATTATTCCCTTCCCCGTCGAGTGAGTCACGCGTACCAAGAACGGAATGTGGCCTAATGGTATATTGATAATAATTAAATAATCTTAAATATTAGAAATACTTTGTAGTATTATAAAATCCCTTTAAATCTTTGAAAATCTTACGAAATTCTGTGATGTCCCTGAATTGTTGTTTAATTTTTTGAAATTCTTTGGAATCTTTTTGAATAATTAAAAATCTTCAACATCCTGCGTAATTTCCTTGTTTCCTTCATAGCTACAAATCCCTAGAAATGTTTGAAATCCTTAGAGAAAGGATAAAATCCATTGAAATCTTTAGATGTGATAGAAATCCCTTCAAATTTCGTTTTATTTTCAGCAGCTCGCTAGAAATTTCTTGAACTATTTGCAAATTCTACAAAATTCATTAAAATTCGTAGAAATTTCTTGAGGTAAAATTTAATTTATTCCCAAAAGATCTCGAGAAATTCGTTGAAAATCCTTGAAGTCTTTGGAAAGCGTAAAAATCCATTAAGAGATGTAGACATCACTTTTCATTTCTTGAATATAAATTAAATTAAACTTATTCATTGAATCCCTATAAATCTTTTCAATATCTTTCAATTGTTTTGAATCTGTTGAAATTCTCTGGAAGTCCTTGAAACCTGTTGATATATATTTGAAATGTTGGAAGGTGCTTTGAATTTTTCGCAAATAAAACTCAATTTTGAAAAATCCAATGTTCCAAGCGTGCCCGAATGGGTCACAGTTTGCATTGTAAATTCGACTCAAGTGAACACCCACCAGTGCGTTTGAACTCATTCGGAATCGAGTAAAATTATTTCACATCTGTTAATTTCGGTAACATTTCTTGAAATAACTTAAAATCCTACGTTCAATAAACAAACAAATCATTAGTTGTTTAGTTTCTCTATTTTTTTGCATCATTTTTTTAATATTTCACCATTATACATTTATATGGTGACTTTGTATCATGCTCTTTCTATAATCGCGAAAAAATAATAGAAAATTCATTATGGCCCTATAAGTGTAAATTGAAATTTTCTGATGAATATTTGAATATTTGCAGCCCTATGCAAGAAGTGGAAAAGGATACGAAAATGATCCAAGCAGCGAGGATGAAAGCAGACCGAGTTCTTCTTTACAAAATCAAAGGCTATCATCTCTCTATCACGGAACGTGGCCTGTGAAGCGAGACGTTTGGAGCAGTCAACAATACAGTTTTCCCAGCCAGCAAAGTGCCTCAACAACAATACACAATGTACGTTAATTTTTGTTAAATTTGAACTCATAATTTTATTCTAGATCCCAGAACTGTCAATAAGCTCTAGACAAAAAAATGCTGTTCCAAGTCAAGATGGTCAGGACTTGTATTAAGTTTTGGATCCTGCTTGAAAAACTGGAAATTTGAGTAAAAAGTTTTGTTGTATGCTTACCGGATACCGTAGAGAATTTTCGTTTCTAAATTAAAATAGTTATTCTGAAAAAACTAGAAAAGTCACGGTGTTTCCAATATCATCAGGCCCGTTTTCCCATATTAGCTGACCGGGAAAGCCGCTATATGACTGAGTTTTGTTCACCAGGGAAAAACTAGGAATCTTATTCAATGACTTGGATATTTCTTTGATATACTAATATGCAAATTAAAAGTGGTTTTATAGCTTTTATTACTCTAATTCTAAGTTGGGACATGAGATTTCAGCAAAGCCTTATAATTTCGAATAATGATTTCTAAAAGCTTTATAACTCTGAGTTGGGACACAAAAAATATTTTAAAAATGCACCTGAAGAAATATGATTCTCCTGATTTAGAATTTCAGTAAAGAAATTTAATTTTTACTCTGGGACAGGGGGTTTTAGTAAGTAATTATATTTTTCACTTTTGAGCAGGAACTTTTAGTAAAGAGTTAAAATTTTGAGTATGAAGCCGGGAATTTCAGTAAAGAAATATAATTACGGTAATCGGTACAGCAAATTCCGTAAAAATGCATCATTTTTACTCTGGAACAGGAAATTTCGTAGATAATTATAATTTTACATTTGGACATGTTATTTTCGTAAGAAATTGTAATTTTTTCTTTGGGGCAGGACATTTTCTAAAAGAATTATAATTTGGAGATAGAACTGGGAATTTTCATCAAGAATTCTAATTTTCATTCTAGGTTCACTTTATAACAGAAAGTTTCGATAAAAAATATACTTCTTACTTTAGGACACGGAGTTTCTGTAAAGAATTATAATTTGACTTTAAACAAGGCATTTTTTTGCATGGAAAGGAAATTTTTGAAAAAAATATTAATTGTGATTTAGAAAAATATAATTTAAAAAAATCTTTGTTCTAGTTCAGAATTCTTCACAATTTAAAACGTATCTTTTTAAAATTTTTGGAAAAATGTAGTTATTATGTTTCTGAATTATAATACATAATTTTGTGAATAAATATAATTCTGACGTGGAACAGGCAATGTTGGACATTAATTTAATTTTTACATGGTATAAGGGTATTTCTAAAAGGATTATAATTTTGAGTAATCTATTAAAGAATTCTAATTTTCTCATC
This sequence comes from Druon quercuslanigerum, assembly GCA_010014905.2. Classification (NCBI taxonomy): domain Eukaryota; kingdom Metazoa; phylum Arthropoda; class Insecta; order Hymenoptera; family Cynipidae; genus Druon; species Druon quercuslanigerum. The sequence goes on from JAAAKG020032463.1 coordinate 41,478, forward strand.
GAGTAGGTATAATTTTAATATTGATTCATAAAAAGGAAGTTACAGAATAATTAATCTTTTTTTCCAAGTCATTTTTTTGCAAATTAAAATTTCTGTTCTTTTCCAAATTTCTTATACTTTCAATTTAAAATTAAAAATTACAAATCGGTTCAATTTCAAAGTGTGTTATTATTTTAACTAATACAGGCATTTGATTTTTTCGTCTGGATTGGTTAATATTTAATCTTTTTGGTTGAACATTTAATTTCTAGCTATAGATTCACTATTTTACTTGAAAATTCATCTTTGTGGTAGAAGTTCATCTTCTTGGTTGAAAATTCATCTTTTGGTTAAAAATTCAATTATTCTAGTTAAAAAATAAAAGTAATCTTTTTGATTTCAAATTCAACTATTCCATTTGAAAACCTACCATATTAGTTGAAAATTCATCATTTTGTTTGAGAATGAGACTATTGTTTCGGAAAATAGTTTTTTTGTTGAAAATGATACAAATTATAATTTTATATTTTGAAAGCTTAACTATTCAATTTTTTGTTAAAAATGTTAATTTTTTAACTGTAAATTTAACTTTCATTAATGGTTGAAAACTGATCTTTATTAGTTCAGAATTTAGCTATTTGTTGGATAATTGATCTTCTCTAATTGAAAATTCATGTACTTGATTTCTACTTGAAAATTTAGGAATATAAAGCAGCTTAAATTGAACTTAACATAGTAACTGCATTAATTTTACATAAATATACACTACATTTTAAGTATGTGAAGTAAAAGAACAAAATTGTTAGATTTATTGAGAGACAAATTCAAGGAATGATTAATAGTGTTATTTAATAAATCGATGGTGCTAATATATTTAAAAATATGTTTTAATTTATTTTCTCAAATCTTTTTGAATTAAACATATTAATTGAAATACTAGAAATTGAAAAAACAAACATTATTTATAATAAACTAGCGAAACTGTATACATATTCCAAATATATTGCTTAAATAATGATAAATGTTTGAATATCTTTGTACTTTGAATAATAATACCGGGAGAAAACATGTAATCATCAGGGAATTTTTTTCCAAGATTTAATTAGATATTTTGTAGAAATTGTTGATGTAAGTGCGTTGGCTTTAGGGTCAGGTGAATGGAAACTAATTAAGTTGTTTCAAACGTTTCGGCACACAATGGTGGCCCTCATCATTGCGTTTTATTAAATTTGTGAAAAGTACATGATATCTTGTAGGTACGAAGTTTTACTTTTGGAAGCATTATTCTTTGATTAATATCTCATATGTGAAATTATAAAATTACTTAATTTTATATTTAAATTGGATTTAATTTTAATAATAACTATTGATAGACCTTGCAGTATTCCTAAAACATTGTTTTATTTTAGCGCAGTACAATTAATGAGAAAGCAATATCAATGTAGTGGAGAAAATTTTTTGTTGCCATTTTTTTATTTTATATAGAAGAAAGTTGCAATGAAAAAACCTTACAAAATTCTTTTTTCAGTTGCGCACATGTAATTTAATTTAATGTTTATTAATTTTTTGGTTTGTTATTTTCTAAATTTATCTGTTTATACGAAAAATAAAATGCAAACCTATTTTTTATGGCAGAGAGATAATGTTAGATTGTCAAAAATGTTGTAGTTGGCGATAATTTTAAAAGTATTCTTTAAAGTGCAAGCTATTCTTCAAGCACTGTATTGTGACGCAATTTTTAAAAAAATATTGAGATTGGCGACAGACGCAGCTAAGTCATAAATATCACTGTTGTAAAGTTACTAAACTGACAAAAAACTTTTTTCATTAAAGAAGTATTTAAAAAAAGAACAGTTTCTTTATTGAAACATTTTTTATTTATTTATTAATTTTAGATGTTAATTTTTGTTTGTCTACTGGTCTATATCAATATTATTAAAATATTGCTAAATCTTAAGATAGGGAAAAAAATGTCTATCTACGCTGGGATCCGAACCCAGGACCTTCAGATTTCCGATCTGATGCTCTTACCAACTGAGCTACGGAGAGACGAGAAAATTTTCTTCACAAATTTTATTTTTATTTATTTATTTAAATACATTTTTGTACGGAAATTATGATTTTGAATTAAAACTTTATATATATGTATCCAAATTTAATTTCTGTTGAAACAATGTATGTTAATTAATCAGAAGTAGTGTAATAATGTTATTACTAACCTTATATGAATTTGTACCAAATGTGTGACATAATGACGCGTTTCATGTTTTCCTCATCAAGAGAGAAAAGCAAGATTTTAACGCCAATGTTCACTAAAAACTGAGTTAAAACTGTCGTGTTGGTCAGCGATTTAGGGTCTCATTCAAGAGGACAGTGGGAGGAAAATTATTGTGCCCCAGAGTTTATGTTACAACTAGAAAAGTCAGTCCCTTCGGCGACAGTGGAGTAAGGGCTTTTTTCTTCCCTTTTTTTCCCGAACAGGAAGGGGCAGCAATAACATTGGAAAGAAACCACTTATAGGCTGATTTTACCTAAGCGTAGTATTTATTTATTCCTTTAGTAAGTGATTAGGCCTATTTTTAAATATTCAAACTTTTTTTTTCAAAATTATAATGAACCACTAATTTATATATATATATATATTTAAACTATTTGTCATAAAGACAACCGCAGGATTTCGCCGGGATCGGGTGCTAATCTGAAAATTTGCACCCGATCCC